>SNQJ01S0068211.1:25985-45274 GCA_010110895.2 Picea sitchensis | reverse complement strand
ATTATTAGGGTTAAAAGAGTGAATGAATTTGTGGAAGAAATTTATACACATACAAGGTATTTTCTAAAAATAAATTTTGTAGGCTTATTGTGAAGAAAACATGCTGAGAAAATATGAATTCAACAATATAAACAACAATGTATTCTAAGTTTAATTAGAGTGTATGATTAACAAAAATCATCATTCAAAACATTCAATAATATCATAAATTCTTCCTATATTCGATTGTATCAAACAAAAATGGAAAGAAATTGGTCATAAGCATGAAATCAATCTCATTCACACATGGAACCACCCATATTTACAACGTATATGGTGAAGAACATGTTGCTGAGATATTTTCATTGATGAATCTTTTAGAATACATTTTAGAATGGAAGTAGTGGATTCTCAACAAGATAATACAATGGAGGAGAAGAAAGACGAAGTTTACAAGATACACCAAGAAGTCATTGAATCCCTATAAGCCTAATACTTTCCTTCTCATAATCTGATTTGTGCATGGAGTTGGGGTGATATATGAACTTTCAGATTAAGATACTCTTCCTCTTTCTGTCTGCTGATAAAAATTGTTTATTGTTCCTTGTGACTATTTTATAGGTGCCTTTACATGATAAAACCACTTCTTTATTCTTTATACTACTTCTTGATTCTTGATACCACTTATTGTTTCTTGATAGTGCTTCTCTATTTAGTTAAAACATTTTTTTTTTACTAGGATAAAGCCTACTGAAGTTATTTGAGGAGAGATACTTTTACCAAACCGAGCTCATTCAATATGGATCCTTTAAAACGAATTGATTGGATAGAACTGTTGGACTGGGTACATTCAACTTATGAATGAGTGAGGCTATCCGTTAGCTGGAAGGATGGTTCAATCATTCCTCTCATCCCAAGTCCCTTGTTGATGTGGAGAACTACCGATCATCCCTCTAAATCCTATAGTATCTGCTCGAGTCGGGTGTTGGTTGGATAGTATGGTTGTATCTTAGAATGAACTCTATAATTTCCTCCCACTCTTGTACTTGAATCAGTGCGAATGGGGAGAGACCTTACTCTCGTTTGCAAAAACAAGTGATGCTTCGCATTCATCAATGACCGTGATGGCCAACTAGTTGCTTCTGAGGGAAAAATACATGCAAATGGATCAACTTCCATGACACTCGACTCAGATCAATTTTTTAACTAAGGCTATAGTGCTTGCAGATTGGTTGTTAGTTCCTCCCGCGGATTTCTCTTATAATACTTTGACACATATCAAGGGAGGTTGTTATTAGAGGAAATGATTTTTTCCATTCAATTTTTGTACTTTGAGATATGATGATCATAGGTTCATATGTGTGGCCAATGATTTTAGTCCTTCGTCGACTTTACTTGGTGATATGATGATTAGTAATGATGATCACACGTGAGGCCAACTGTTCTTGTCATTGGGTTATCCAACTTGTGTGACGAATTCAATATGCAACCCTTTGTTAACAAAACCCATTAAAACCCCACTTTTAGACCCTTTATATGATTCAGAGGCATGTGTCACCTTTACATTGACTAGAATTTTGAAATTTGCGGAGCGCGCAAAAATTTTAGTGACATCATTCATGATGTCATCAAGGTACCATGGCCACATGGTAGATGAGTGTTGGTCTAGGTGGTTTCCTATGTGGAATGTTTGTTAGGGCGGGGTGGCACCTAATTGGGCCAAGTGTCTCCTGGACATAGTGACTCATCATCATTAGTGTACATTGAGGAGTGTACCCATGCACATGTGTCGTCTTCTTGTTTGGCCATGTAGATGTCCATGTGGGAGTTGAGGTATCCAACTGTTTTCCCTATTAGGATTCTAGAGTGCCTTGTCATTGTCCAGCTCGAATGCGGTAGGGTGGTTTTCTAGGAAACCACAAGTGGTATCACATGCTTGGTTGGATGGTTTTCTAGATCTAATTAGCCATGCAAAACCAATCAAGTCTTTCCATGTGGCATGGGAGAAAATTCCCCTCGCATCATTGAGAGATGTGAACAGGTGGACATGTCCACAATGCAAAATGCATTGTGGATTGTCGATATTCAGAGCTAATAAGCACCACATCATCAATCAGTGATTGCTTATATTTCGGTAGCATGGGTTGGATTTACGGATTTATCCCTTGGTCTTGGTGCTCAGTCATCGATGTAGCCCCTCCACAAATCCATAGTTTCATTTGTGGATGTCTTAATCCCATTTCTTTCCATTTGATGGATTTTATCTATTTATTCAAATTTATCACCTCCAGAGTGATTTTTCTTGCACAATGTGTTCTAATGTAACTCTGTTTCCTTAATAACAATCCAAATCATGGCTTTAAATGTCTAAAATTACTCAATTCCATTGAAAAATTTGACACTGTATTAACATTGGCTCCAATGGGGACAACATACCCTTGTGATGTGATGAGATTTGTAGACTAAGTGACTTATCCATTGGGCTATGGAGTCTAAAATTAACACATGCAATCAAGTTTTTTTTTTTGTGGTAGAACAGATTTATCATGATGCTCACCAACTTAACATAATAACACCATATTTATTTTAAAAAAAATTGAATATTGAAATTTCCATTAAAATGGAAATGTGATTTGAAAAAAGAAATAAAATAAAGAGAACTAAACTACTAATGTACAAGGTGAGGACACACTTAAAGTTTAGTATTGCAAAAAATTCTTGAGAAACCTCCCATTTATAGGGGATCCCAATACATCACCTTCGAGATGAGTTGGATCATCAATGTTGCTGTCCTACATTGTAACAATTTGAAAATGTCCTTTCCAAAGGTGATCAAATTTTCCATGTGTCCCTTTTGCCTCTCTTCTTACATCCCACCTTAAAACCATATCTCCAACCAACAAAATTATTTCCTTAGATATCTTGTCAAAAATATTCTTCATATTTTCTTGATATTCTTGTGATTTGACCAGTATAAATTCCCTCTTTTGCTAAACTTATATTAGCTAATTGATTCTCCTCTATACAACATTTGGTTCATCTTCTTCATCATGTAATAATTTCATTAGTAGAAGCCTTAAATGAATAGGGAATACAACATCAATCCCATACACCGATTGGAAAGGAGAAGTTCCTATTACCCCCCAGACTAGGGGTAACTAAGGATATCATGTCTCGAGGCCCAAATGTAGCATACATGGAGTGACGAGAGTCTGATGCCTAACATAGCCTACAAAGCCCTTTTACTTTACCACAGAGTAACATCCACTACATCGACTTGGATCCAAGAAGAAAATACATCTAGGTTCATGATGTACCAAGTAAAGTCTTGTGGTATGTGTCATTTTAATATTTGAAGCATTTGAACATGTTGCAAAGAATCTGTTCTTGATTATGGAACATTTTCTTGGAAATTATACCTTTTTCCTAGTTTCACCTTGGTAAGTGACATGGTTTCCTGGTAAGTAGTCACCCTCAGAAAAATGGTTGCTACTGGGTGGTTCCTTGAAGGGTCATTTCACCATTCCCTCTCATACTTGCCACTTTTCACACCTATTCCCCTTCCATTTTCTCATCTTTTTGGATTTTGGGCTCATTGACCCCAAGAAGGGCTTGTACCTCATTTCATGGGAAGAAGGGGATAAAGGCCTAGGGGTGTTGTAGATAGAAAAAGTTAAAATCCAATCATTATTGTTCCATATTCTCATCCTAAGGTCCTGAGATCAATGGAGTGCTACTCCATAAAAATCAAGGACCTTCTAACATATAACTAATAAGTGTCCCACTTGTTGGGAGAATGCATTTTGCGGCGTCCTTTAATTTCCATTGCATATGGCACTCTGTGTTCCTAAATCCAAGTGACATTATAGTGCTTCTTACTTTCCATTGCACATAGTACTCAATGTTTCAGATTAATGGCAATAAAAGGGCTTGGAAAAATTTTGCATCGTGGATGAAGGGAAACACACCCTCTACAAAGGCACCCATAAATGAGACAATACAAACTGTTGTATGTCAAGACCCCAAGCCTAGAAGTCTTGCCCCAAACCATATCATATTTATTACATGAATTATATGGTATCCTCTTGGGAAACATACCTTGACTTGGGGACTAGCCTACCCAATAGGGCACCATGACACCCCTCCCATACCTAAATTAGGAAAAATTATAAGGTCTTTGGGCATTTGTTTAGTTTGAAAAGGGGGGTCTGATGCACATGTTTGGTTTGTTCTTATAATAATAATGGATTACTCAGCATGATACTTGTGACTTTTGGACCCTTGGAGGGCATACTTGATTGTCTTTGAAAGACGTTTCCCACAAGATGGATGTTGGACCCCACATGAAGAAGACCATGGATGGTGGAATTTGCACCTAGATGACACATGTTGTTTCCTTTGGAGGAACCTTCGTATCACTAGATGATGAGGTTGCACCCTTATCCACTTGGACGTTGGCCTTTGTAGGCCTAGGACGTCACCTACTAGCCCTTGACGTCACCTTGGAGGGCTGGGGTTTTATGGATAGGATGGTTCCAGAGGTGGTTTGACAGGAGGAGACCATGGCAGGGCACTTTGAGCATGACACATGGCATTTGGAGGCCCAAATTCTCCCTCACAATACTTGACGTTGCACTTCGAGATCCTACATCACCTTCTTAGGTCATGACGTCACCCTTCTAGGGTTTTATTTCATGTAAAAAATTAAATTTTGTATATTGAAAGGGAAAATTTAAGGGGTCTACCCTCTTATATAGAGACATGACTTTTCATTGGAGTCTTTTGGATGGCTATGGTTTCCATATAAATATGGCTATCCAAGATTCATTTTATCATCACAACTTTCTCAACTTTGTGAGAGAACAAGTCTGAATTTTTTTCCCCTATTTGGCTATCTCTCTCTTCTACACTCATGCTATTTTCTTGGAGGATCATTTATGGATGCCTTTTTCTGATTTTTGGATGGAATTTATGCAATTAGGGTTTATTCTTGTCATATCTTCATGAAGTAAGTAAATTCTACAATTTCATTTCATGGTATTGAATGTTTATGGTAAATTTTACTTGTTCATATTGAATATCTTTCTTGGTAAAACCCTAAGATAGGAGAAAAAGTGCTTCCTCCTCTCACAAGGATAATTTCATCCATAAATTTGTGAAGGAAAAACTACCTAGGGTTAGACTCCTAAAGCCAATATTGGGCCTTCATTGGGGCAGGAAGCCCACCGATTGGATGCTATGACCCATAACTTGGGGAAATATAGGAGATGAACATTGCCTTTGGAGGCAAAGGAAGAGACCTTGGAGGACCTCAACTAGCCCTTACAAGATGTTGGGATAAAACAGGTCTGTGCACGGGTTGTAATACCCAAGTTTCAGTTAAACTGTGACCAACAAATCCTCAAGACACCAGCCCTTTCGGCATCACCTTCTTGTACAGATGAAGTCTCACCCGAGGTATCTATTGGGACTGCAAGAACCAAGTTTTTGTAGTAGTAAGGGAAAGGGAGGTGGAGGTGCAAATCATTGTTCCTTATCCTCTAGCTTATGTATGTTCTTGATTATTATCTAGATTATCACAATTGTACATGAACATTGCAGCATAATCAATTCATAGACTAAGTCCATTCTATGAAGTATATAATCATTCATAAACACATATAGACAAGTAAAAACCATAAGACACAATATCCTCTCTAAACTCCTTTATTCATCTTCTTTCTTACTAACTGTCTATTACATTCATGATCTTTTTGTAACATTGATTCCCTTCTACACACACTAATATCCCAATCCCATTACATATTTTTACCCAAAATCTATGGCTTAAAACCCTATCATTATCTATCTCAAAATAACCCATTACAATGCATGGCTTGGCCAACTTCAGTTAACTGGTTGTTTTCCTTCTTTTACTTCTCATTCTTTATACAATTTTTCTGTTGTTCTTCTATTTCTGGAAAGTCACAATGTCCTCCTTTTACGCTTCCTTCTCTTTATTGCTTCTTTTATCCTTCTGTTTATGCGTCATCTCCATCCTTTTTCTCCCTTCTGCATTCTTCTTTCCTTCTACACAATTTCCTCCTTCTACGTCCTTTATTTATACTTAGGTTTTTCTCCAAAGCTATATCCAAAACTGCATGTCCAACAAGCCCTCAACACTCACCTGTGGCTTGTCCTGAGCCACTCAGGCCTATTTCCTGTTCTTCCACTTGACAATGAACTGTTGTGCGACAACCTTAGTTGCTTCCACCTCCGTAACAATGGTGGCCTATGTTGCTATAATATCCTCCACGACTTGCTCGGTCAATTATTGAAGTTTACTCTCAGTGTCATCCAAATTTTTTTTGACCTTTCCTTGTACATTAGCCAAGTCACCAATAATTCAGACCACTTCCTCTTGTTTGGGTTCAAGTCTCTACTGAAGGACCTTCTACTGGTCCCTGAGTCTTTCTACTTCGACACATGCCTGTCGGTGTGCCAAAATGGTTGCCATTCGCTTGACCGATGGAAATATTGTCTCCTTTTCTACCACCTCATTGACCTTCTCTTGTGCTACTCACAGTTTGGCCTCTATGAACTTCATTTATGGGTCACCCATGAGTTCTTCTTAGAATTTGGAACTTTTCTCGCAAATTCGTGTTCATTCATCATTGAATTTATTAATCCTGGAAACTGCTAGTGTTGTCATCCACATTCTACCCTTGTGCACCTTAGATGGAATTCTTTGTGTGTTCTGTAGTTGCAGATCCTGGATTTTCTCTTTGAATATCTTCATAACTTCCCCAATATTCAACAATTGTTCCTCCATGATGGCCTCTACAACTAGGAGGGCTTCGGGTACTTGATTGTATAACTGTTGGAAAATGACTTGTGTCTTCTGTACCATCACCTCTGTGTCGTCCTTCTCCTTTTTGTCTTCTGTTTTCCTCTCCTCTGTTCTCTCTTATGTCTTCATAATTTCCTCCAGTTTGCCTTCAAGCTCCTTCTTTTGTTGCAGGGATATATCATACTGCACCTGTATCTGGGCACTTGCATCCCTCAATTTGACCAAGTCTCGGTGTGTGGTATCGCCTCGATGCCTTGTCTCCTGTACCAACTTCTCTTGGATTTCCTCTACCCTCTGGATGGGTAATATGGAGATGAAGAGACTAAGTTGGCCTAATGACATAATCTGTTCATGCAATGCCCCCACTCGCAACTGCAATGTGGTTGCCTCAAGTTGCATAATTTGATTCTCCCCTAAGGGTTGGATTATAGCTTCCTGCACACTAGCCTCCACCATCCTTTGTGTCGTGGATGGGTTGTCCCCTGTCTTGGGGTCTTTCACAATGCACGTTTTTTTGAAATTTTTTTGCATGAATCTGAATTGATCCTGGACCTTCTTCTATTGGTCCTCGTTCTTTGTCATATCTTCCCCCAAATTCCTTCAGTGGAATCGTAGATCAGGTAACCAATGTGATCAATATCATCATCGGTAAAAATACAAAATGGAGCCTCGTGATGTGCTTTTTCTTTCTTTCGTGCTCCCCTTGTCTTTTCTGGTGCCCCTCCCGTCTATTCTGGCTTATGATATTTCCTTTGGAGGCCAACTTTAGGGACTTTCGATTGGCCTGGGTGATTTTCTACACCATTTCTATGATCCCCTTCCTCTTCCTTTCTTTTCCCTTGGTCTTTGTCCTCTTGGGAGGACCCTGACTTATCGGCTGGATTCTTCCAGTCATATTCCCAATCAGTAATTATGGCGTGCACATCTTCTACTATCAACCTGTAATTGGTTGGTAATTCCTAGCGCATAGGATCCTTTTTGTCTTGCACACAGAGGTGGTGCAGGCCGGATCTAAAGCACGTGACGTCCCGGTAGGAAACAACAAATTCCTAGAGAATATGCACTATAGTATCTACTACCTTTGTGATGAACTATAAATATGTGTAATAAACAATGTTTGTAGAAGTCTGTCGTCTCCTAATGGGGGAGTGCCATAAGTTGGCATATCTAGAATCCAACAGAATGCGACCTGAAACACGCATGCACTGGTAAAATGCAGGCTCCTGCCATCCAAATAACACAATAAGAATAAGTAGCCACACATAATGGAATTTGACACATTTTTCCTGGGATTTTATGCATTCTTGCAAAAATTGATTCACAAGGAAGGTTTCCTAGTTCATCTGCACACCTTCCTTGCATCTCTTTGTCACGGAGATGAACGTGGCTGGTACCTCGTCCTTTCGACATTTACGAAACAATTTGCAGGACAAAACTTGCATCGTGAACCTGACCTCTCAATGGTCACTGATGCTCTTTACATCCAGATCGTGTTTGCCTCTAAATGTGTCATACTTGTCTTTGATGGTCTCAAAGAGGGCCCACTCTCCCATTTTGAGGAATAATAAAGACATGTCTTCACCTTCTTTTCTCAACCCTGTAATGCGTGCAACTAGCGTTGTATCAATTGAAACTAGGGGATATAGCCAAAGTGTCCCTCCATGGACGCAACTGAGTAATACCTTGACACATTCATTGATTTATTTACTACATCCGAAATGTGGGATTTCGAAAAATTTGAGAATCCCGACCTTCTCCAAGCTCGATGACCATTCTTGTGCTTCCACCTAATTTTTTCCTGTCCTACGGTCGTTCTTTGTGCATAAGTATTGATCCTTGGAAAAATCAGGGAACTTCCATGTGTCTGTGATGTCATGGTCCATTAATTTTAGGTTAGTATGCTTTCCCAACATATCTCCCGCCTTACTTAGCCCTGGGGGGACTGATGGTATCACTAGCGTATCTTTCCTTATTCATCTTGAGTGATCACTTCCTGAATTGTCACCATATGCGATCTATGCTACCTATAGGTTGGCTCTGTTCTGGTTGGGTCATTCAGATTTTCCCACAGTGGTATGCAAGAGTTGGTTCTGCTTAACGATGTTCTTATGCTCTTGTGCTTTCGTGTCAACTGTACCCATCCCATCCTGTGTTAACTAACTCGTCCCATCCACCATTAGAGTTGATGAGTTGTTCCATCATTACATCTTAATTACACAATCCTTTAGGTTATTTATCCCTCGTACCGTCGATCGGTCATGATTTCTAGTGGATTTTCAAATTAACTTCTTATATGGTGTTTTTATGACCCATCACGCTGACCGCCCAACTATCTTTTCTGTGCATGACTGTATTTAATAGTATTTTCGTGCCAACCTGCATAGTAATGCGTTTCTCCATCACATTCTTTCCTATCTGTATCGTCTCATTGAAATTGGTGCAGTGTTCTCTTTGTGTGAGATGATCGGTCCATTTGCACAAGTTCTGATACCTTGGGATTTCACTCACTCTTTTTCTTTCTCCTATCTCTACCTTTTTATTGTTTTTATTTCTTTTTCTAATTTTTATTGTGTTTTTCTTTCTTTTCTTGATACTATGGTACAATTACTATAATACATGGTTTTTGGCAGAACCCAGATTAGTGCGTTGATGATCGACTATCTCTATAAAGTTTCAGCCGACTTCCGTTCACCATTCCTTCCAAGACATGTCCATTCAAGGTTTCCAACCACACAAAACCTGTCTTAGTTATCTGTTGTATCACATAGGTACCTAACCAGTGCATGCTAAAATTCCCTGGGTGTTGTAGATACTTGCTGTTATAAAGTAGTACCAAGTCACCGACTTGGAATTTCTTGGTTTTAATGTGTCAATCATGCTAGGTATTCTCTCTGGATTTCTGCACTTGCTGATGTAATCCTGCTAGAAACCAGTCCTCCTCAACCTGGACTAACCGTGCCAATATCTCCTCTATTGAACTCGTGTCCGATATCTCAGTGATGACTGCAATGCATAGACTAGGTACAATGAACTCCATTGGCATCACTGCTTCCTGTCCATAGACCAACCGAAAAGGTTACAGCCCTATCAACTTCGTGTTGGTAGTTTTGTATGCCCATAGTACTGTAGGGATGCCTAAGTACCAATCATCTCTTCCAACATTGCAGATATTTGTCAAATTATTCTCCAAAATATTATTAAACGCTTCCACAGTGCCATTAGCCTAAGGGTGATATGGTGTACTCTTCTGATGATGAATATGAAATTCCTTAGTTAGTACGACAATTGTTGTGTTCAGAAAATGCGTACCTTGATCGCTAAGTAATATGTGTAGACAACCAAACCTGGTGACTACATTCTTGAATAGAAACCGTGCAACAATCTTGACATTGCAATCAGGAACTGGTGCTACTTCCACCCACTTGGTTAGATATTGTGTTGCAGTAATGATGTATCGTGCTCCTGATCTTCTTGCTTGTGGTTTGATCGGACCTAAAAATTCAATGGCCCACTTATCAAATGATTGCAACATAACTTGTGGATTTAATGGAATTTCATCGTGCCTAGATGGTTTACCCACTCATTGGAATATGTCACAAGACTGAAAATACTCCTTCACATCCTTGTGCAATGTGGGTCACCACATCCCTACACATAAAATCTTCTGTGTCGTAGCTTTTCCTATGTAATCTCCTCCAACAATCACATTGTGCACTTCCTCCAGTATAACTGACCTGTCATGTGCCAGTACACACCTCATAAATATTCCATATTCCCCTAGCTTAGACAAGTTCTGTGAAATTAACTGATAGTATGCTTCTTTCACTACCAATTGTTTCTTCCGCAAAATTGTCATGTCAGACGGGGGTGCATTTGTATTTAGAAACTCCAGAATGTTCGTGAAGTAATCATCCACCATTCTTACTGCAAATAACTGTGCATCTGGGAAACTATCATCTAAATTACCTGCATCCTCTCATGTTAGTATGCGTGAGAGATGATCAGGTCCTACATTGAAATTCCCTGGTTTTACTATGACCTCAAAGTCATATTCCTAAAATAGTAACAACCATATCTAGATTCTTCCTCCTAATCAAATATTATTGACTAAGTACTTTAATGTAGAATGATATGTATACATCTTGAAATGATACCCAAGTAAGTAATTTCTAAACTTCTGGAGCACATAGACCATGGACAAGCCCTCTCGTTTTGTAGTGGTATAATGTTTTTTTTCTGATAGAGATAACTTCCTGCTTGCAAACACAATTGGATGGTTGATGTTTCCTTCTCCTAGTTGTGAGAGTACTGCGCCCAATGCAATGGATGATGCATCAACATGGACATGGAACTCCTTGTTCCAGTCTAGAAAGATTAAAATGGGTGCGGTGACCAGTTTATGTTTTAACATGTCTAGCCCCTTCTGGAAATCCTCATTCCATTGGAACTTGGCTTCCTTCTTAAGTAACTTCTCCATGGGTGTTTTAATCTACGTGTATACTTTGATAAAATTCCTGTAGTATCCTGTATGGCCCAAAGTTTCTCTTAGTTGTCTGACTGATTTCGATGGCGCCAATTCTAGAATAACTGTAATCTTGGCTGGGTCAACCAATAGGCCTTTCTTGCATACTACATGTCCTAGTAGAATTCCAAATGGTTCAAAAAATACACATTTCTTAAAGTTCAACGAAATATGACATTGTCTGCATCGATCTAACATAATCCGAAGTACTTCTATATGATCCTACAATAAACTAAACACCATCCAATCATCTAAATAAAATTCCAAAATTTTATGGATGAACTCCTTGAATTCTACCACTACCACTCTAGAAAATAATGAGGGGCATTCTTCAATCCAAAAGGCATGACCGTGTATTGATAACTACCCCATTCTGTCGCAAATGTGGTTTTGTATGTATCCTCCTGCACAATTTTAATCTGATGGTATCCCGAGAATCCATGTGTAAAGGAATACATTTATTGACCTCCTACGTTCTCTAGTACTTCATCCATGAATGGTGTTGGGAATGGGTCATGTAAGCATGCATCATTCGTCTTCCTTAGATCCATGCAGATCCAAATTCCTCCAGTCTTCTTGTTCTGCACCACCATTGAGATAATCCACTCAGACTCTTCTACTAGTTCAATAATTCTTGCATTTAACATCCTGTCTATTTCAGCCTTCACCTTCTCCTTGTATCTCAGATTCAATCTATAGGGTCTCTATCGTATGGGCTTGGCTACAGGTTTTAGTGGAATCTTCATCTTGCCTAAATCACATGCTATCCCTTTTATATTGAAGAATGTGGTTGGAAATAAGTCCTGATATTCCCGTAATAAGTCTTCCACCTTCTCAATTGTCTTATAATTCGAATAGTTTCCTATCTATGCAAACTTAGGATTCTCCATTGTCCCAATGTTGACTTTATTTGTATTTATAGGTTGTGTGTATGCGACGGATACCATATCCGGAACTAAGGTTTACTCCTCCAAGGGTTTAAGATAATAATATCAATGAAACTGAGATAAGAGAGATGAGATCTTCGTCCTCGTATTCCTCCTCCGTAACATCATAACATTCCAATATATTCTAGACCATTAATTTAGCTTTGTGCGCACTTCATAAGGGTACTTCTTCCATCGATTCTACCTTTGAGAAGATATTTGTTCAGATGGCCTTTAGTGATACATGTATGGAGGGGGATTCATGTTCAAATGAAAATGTGATTTCAAATATCTGGACCAATCCTAGCCATTATGTTGTCTCCCTGTGCATCTCCAATTCAAAATACCAATTCCTTAGGATTGTATCCAATGTGTGTATGAATCGGTACATCCACTCTGTCTCTGATTCTGAGCACCATAAATCTCTACATATTTTTATGTGACTCGTCGGGTCTCCCTCTCCTATGTATTTCTGTGCACCTTCTGCTTTCTCGGGCCCATAGCATATCTTCATAAGTATACTACATTGTGCCTAGTACTTCATACCCTTTCTGTGCGTGGCCCACCATCTAGCTAGGGTTTCTTTTAAGACGACATCCAGTGCCAAAAGCCTTTTCTTTTCAGGTACTTGTAACTCAAATTATTTTATAAAAATATCAATCTCAGTTATTCCATCGTACCTGGGTGGGTCACATAGCTTTGTGCCAATCCAACACAAGGATCAATTTATAAACATACATCGTCTAGTTGATACTTCATGCATCCTATGCTACCAATTCTCTAGAATAGCTTCTGAATCTGATGCACACGAATTGATACTTCTCCAACTGAGTGTGCCATCCTTTTTTGGGTTGACATAGTCCTCCATCCACGCAATCAGATTTAATAAATTTTCCATGTCATTTTCTCTTACTGACTCTATGTATCTCTTCCCTTCTGATGGGTCCAAAGGTGCAGTAACCTTTAGATCCCAAACCTTGAAGATCATCTACCTTCTTTTCAAGTTAATAATTGCTTGATTATCAACCACCCATTCTAATCCCATTAAAGATGGATATGGTTGAATATCATCTAACATCTCAATAACTTCAAATTCTGCCATGCTGCACACCCCATCTATGTTCAGAGGTACTCCCATTAGTTTCCCAATTGGGACTATCTTATGCTAATTCACGAGCCTTAACTGAACAAGGGACCGTATTAGCTCAGGTTTTCCCATCATCTCCCATGTGTTCTTAGGTAGTACATTCACATCTGATCCTAAGTCTAGAATAACATTATCCACATCGTATTCCCCAATATGCGCATTAAAATTGAATTCCCCGTTGGTTCTCTTCCCGCGCAATACTTGATTTACCATTCATTGTGTGATAGGGGTGTCCCTTCCTTTTGCACAATGATCAATCATGTTATATAATATACTAAGCATAGTTATATCCTTCATCAGTTCTACACAACTCTTTAAGAATTCAGTTAGTGTACTTACTTGTGCACTTGAATTTTCAGGTACTGATGGGTCTACTATATGAGGTAGCGATGATGTTGATGCTTCCCCTTGTGGTTCAAGCATTCCCTTTCTTGCACTTTGATATATCTCTTTTTTCTGCTATGGATTGAATGCTAGCATAGGCCATGCTGAATTTCTTACACATTTCTCCATTTGGTTTCCTTGAGTTTCCATATCTATGCTTGTCTGAGCTCCTCCATGAGCAACAAATTTGATTTTTGGTCCTTCATTGCGTCTTTCGAATGATATCATCTGCACATTTTGATTATGATGTTGATTCTGGTTTGGGTTTCCTCTAGCTTTCCATTTCTCAACTAGTTGGGGACAGTCCTTCATTGTGTGATCCAGTGCTCTGCAATATGTACATGCGATACACAGGTTCTGGAAATATTGGGCCAAGTGTCTAGGTTGATTACAATTATAACAGATAATCAAGCCTCATCCTCCTCTACCAAAATTCCCTCTACCTCAACCTCTACCAAAATTTTCTTTGTTCCCCTAATTAAAACCTCACTGACCATTATACGACATGTTATTCCCATATGCGTCGGTATTCTCTTCCTGGATCCTGTATATATATCTGATTTTCACTCTTTGAGTAAGTCGAACGCGTGACAATCCTTCTCTTCATGCCCTACCGACTTGAAAAAATTGCAAAAAAAAATATTTGGGGTACTCTGATATTTCTGGAGTAATGGACACTCAGTGGGATGATGGCCCCATTTCTTACATATCTCATAGTGTCCTCATCCAAGTAGTGGATTCGAAACTCTAGTTGCCAAATATTGCGCAAATGATAGGCATTCGTCCTTGTGATGAACTTCTGTCTTGCACTTTGTACACCAAACCTATTCTCATTTTTCCCTTCCCTTGGTGAGCTCAACCAACTAGATTGTTAATACAACCAACTGCATCTGAACCTATGCCATTCCTCCCATGTCTCCTGCTGGTGATGCTTGTAGTTTCATTGCAATCACTAGCATCTCGAGATGCGATGTAACCTGCTATTGGATCAGGAGCCTCCGAATGTGCGGTATAAGTCCAACAGTAAACCACTCTTGATGTTGTTGATCTAGAATTTGGAATGTCAGTATCCCCATTACATCCTTAAAGTGTTGATTGTAATCCCATACAAACTTTGTTTGTTCCTGCTTGATCTCTTTTAGTTCAGTGATGTACTACGACTCTGACTTTGGATTTTTGAACTCCTTTAATAACACTTTATTTATCTTTGCCAAGGTCCTGGCCTATCCCATAGGAACAATGCTCTATAATTTCATATACCATACCAATGCACAAACTCTAAATGTTGTTTCTAACTGTGAAATTTTTATGACATCATCTTGTATGTTTTTAGTGGCCCAAATTGTTTCGCAAATAAACAAATGTTGTTCTGGATCCTCTGATCCTACTCCCTTGAATTTAGGAAGTCTAAGTGTATTGTCTATTCCCTCCATGTTGGTTTGTGTATTCTTTCCTCTCAGTGATGTTGGGGGACTTTGATTTTGACTCTACATACTACTCCCACTATTCTGACTACTACTACTATGTAATCCTTGACTAACGATGATAGCTTTTTACAAGTCTTCAATTGTTATATTTGACTTTGGTGATGCACAAGGGGTCATCGATTCAACACATGATTCTGTCTGAGTAGGACTTCTGGGTTCCTCTATTGCCAGACTGGACTGAGTCTCTTCTTCTTTTCCTCCTCCATATGGTATCTCCATGATTCATATTTGTGTGCAAGGTTCGCTTTCTTTTGGCTCACTATGATTCTCTTCTCTCCCATCCCCAGTCTTTTTTCTCCTCTACCGTCTTCCTTCACATAATTATCCAAAATCGTACTCTTCCTTTGGTATGTTTCCTTCTTGCATCCTCAGTCTCTTCCTTCCTCGTTCATTTATTCCTTCTCTCAAATGGTTCCCTTATCATCCTCCGACTCCCCCTATGTGCGTGAAGCCCGTTTAGCCATCGAAATTCATAATAATCACATGTTTTTCACATAAAAACATCTTTATCCACATATTTAATGATTTCAAGAACCTACCACATGGTCCTTTGAAAAAATTTCTTTCTGCAACACTATATGATTGAATGCAATCTACTGCAGATTCTATAATATAACCCCCTAATACACCATCTAACCAGAAATCAATTGCTCGAGTAGTTGGGTTACTTACCGAATTCAACTGCTTTATCAATTCAGGAGTCCAATTCTTTGGTGTTGCAACACTAAACCTTCCTATCTTCTCGACCAATCTTTCTAGCCACTCCGTCAGAATTTCTGGGAATTCGCCAAAGAAAGTTTCATGCAAGTCCGTGAACACATACGTTTGCATCCATTTCTTGCCACTCATTTGAGGGTTCGTTTTTTCTTGTCGCACAAATTTATGTTCTTTTCATTCCAACCAGTTTGTGATTTCCTTCTTATTCGACCTCCAAAACATTCCCTTAATTGCAATTTCCTGGTCCCAACAACGAAACTATTTTTTGGGATAAAAATAGTCTACGCACGGGTTGTAATACCCAAGGTTTGGTTAAACTATGACCAATAAACCCTCAATACAACGACTGTGTCAACATCACTTGCTTGTGTACATGAAGTCTCACCTGAGGTATCTATTGGGACTGCAAGAACCAAGTTTTTGCAGTAGTAAGGGAAAGGGAGGCAGAGGTGCGAATTCATTGTTCCTTATCCTATAGATTAAGTATGTTCTTAATTATTACCTAGATTATCACAACCATACATAAACATTGCAACATGATAAATTCATATAATAAATCCATTCTATGAAGTATATCATTATTCATAAATGCATACAGACAAGTAAAAACCATAAGACAAAATATCCTCTCTGAGCTACTTCTTTATTCATTTTCTTTCTTACTAACTATCTATTACATTCATGATATTTTTGTAACATTGATTCCCTTCTATGCACACTAATGTCCCAATCTCATTACATATTTATACCCAAAATCTATGGCTTAAAACCCTATTGTTATCTATCCCAAAATAACACATTACAATGCATGGCATGGCCAACTTTAGTTAACTGGTTGTTTTACTTCTTTTACTTGTTATTTATACAACTTTTCTGCTATTCTTATATTTATGGAAAGTCACAATGTCGTCCTTTTTTTCTTCCTTCTCTCACTCGCTTGATTTATCCTTCTGTTTGTGTGTTATCTCTATCCTTCTGTGCTCCTCTGTGCACTTCCTTCCTTCTACATGATTTCCTCTTTCTGTGCCCTTTCTTCATTCTACGCCATTTCTTTATACTTAGGTTTTCCTCCAAAACTATATCCAAAACTTCCTGTCCAACACACGCCCAATGATTTTCATTTGGAGGCTAAAATGTCATCTTGGAAGGCTTGACATCACCCTAGGGATAGAGTTTTGGTGGTGATGGTGATGTTTGATTGAAACTTGGCACTCTTGGATGAGGAGGATCCCTTGCACCATGGAAATAATCCTAGCACATGATAGGTCCTTAGGAGGCCCAACAACATCCTCTCTCGTTCTCAATGACTTGCTAAAGTGTCCAAGACATCCCCTTAGAAAGGGTTGACGTCATGTTTTAGGGTTTTTTCATGCAAAAATTTAAATTTATTTTGTAAAGGGGAAAATTAAAGGAGGTTGGCCTCCTTACTTTGCGGTTTAATCTAAATTTATGTGGACAAACACTTTTTAGGAGTTTTGTATAAATAAGGAAAAATTTCATTTCATTTTAACAATAACTCTCTCACATGAGAAGACTAGTTGGCTGAAATTTGCGCCCTACTTGGGAAATTTGGACTATCTTTCTCTTGTGAAACTATCCTTTGGTTTTTTCTCTTGGTATATTGTGGAGCTAAGGTGGTGAACATCTCTTGGAGGCTTGATCTATTTCTTTGGATGAATATTTCTTGGTAACCTAGGGTTTGTTCATGTTATTTTGTGGAATTGGTAAGGAAATTTCTTCATTTTGTTGGTATTTTCTTCTAGTTTCATTGATATTGTTGTCTTAAACCCTCGGAAGAGTATAAGGGCATACACCCTCCACCGAGGTTCATCTTATTTTCTAATTGTAAGCCATTTTTTACAAGGTTTTTAGGAGGTTTACAAGGGCTTACACCCTTCTAGTCTTACCTTAGTTGGTTTTGCATGCTCTAGGGAGTAGAAGGGCCTACACCCCTAGAGATATTGTGGATCTAACTCTCACATCCAAGAATCCATTTACCCAATAGATTCAAAGAACTGATTTTAAAATTGCAATGGAGATAAATTACTTACATTGGAAAATGTGATTTTACGAGATATTCAAATTGTTTAAAGTGGAATCAATTCTATGTGTTATTAACCTTTTTGATTCTCTAGGGCATTGTCTTTGGATAAGTATTTCTTTCTACTATAATAATTTTTTGCTACATCAATTAGGGTTGCAGTGAAACACTCTTAAAACCTTATTTTTCTCATTATTCTACCATAAGAATTTGCTTGCAAGTTGTCATTGATAATATACTTGATATTGGCTAATTGTTGGGAAAGTTGTTTTTTGATTTCTTAGGGTAGATTTTTCTATTGTAGCACTATTTTGCTACAACCATAAGGCTTTCATAATATCTCTTTAATAACATCACTTAGCAACCTTACTTTATCACCGAAGTCTTATCCTATCTTACTTGAGTTATATTAGTCATTGCTAGCTTAATATTTTGCATATTTACTTGAATTTTAGTGACATACTAGCAACTTTTATTATCAATTACTTGTTGATTTATATCATTGTTTACTACTGCTCTATAGGACATCAAACTTCACTTTATTTTCCACTTGAATATTGGGCTTGTATATTTGTCTTTTATCTTGTCTTGGGAAGGTACAACTCTCTTCTGCAGGTACTCAAGGCTCTAACAACCATTTTACATCACCAAAATTCATTTCCAAGCCATCTTCCATTTCTTAGCTTGACCTATAGGGTCATCATCTTCCATTACTCCACTTTCCATCTCATTTCCCTTAGGGTCACCCAGGATACCCCCCTTGTGTAGGATTTCTCCTTCACTAAAGCGAGGGGAGTACTTACTTAAGGTGATATTGGGTAGGTATTCCCATAGTTCTCTCCATCTTGTGGATTGGGTCTGGATTTTCCCAACCTACAATTTGTGCGATAAAAAGTAACATTTGCAATACTTATTATCAATCTCTGGTAACTCAACATATTAAAAATTATCACATTATTCATCAATATCTCATATATTTAATGAAACCATTTTCACATTTTAATGTAAGAAATCCAATAAAATAGAGTCTGAATGTCATCATATAATTTATTAATCGATCCGTTTGCAAGAAAACACCCTTAAATAATAAGTTTGGTTTGGTAAAATAGTCGGGTAAAATGGGGCACCACATATGAGAAGATCACGGGAAGACCTACAAGTGAAAATAGGAAAAGTGGGAGTTGGGTGAGTAAAATTCATTATTTTTTGATTTTAAATAGGTAATTACATATGCACTTGTGCATATGGGTGACACAC
>SNQJ01S0068210.1:28717-61024 GCA_010110895.2 Picea sitchensis | reverse complement strand
CACCACAAGGCTAGGAGTTCACCCCTAGTATTGGTTCCTCTATCACAATTCATTTTTATTTTGAAATTGCCCAATATTGGACATTTAGATTATATAATTATTAATATGAGTATAAATTTATCTCAAAATTTAGATTGTATTATTATATTATTTTTAAATTTAGATTGTATTATTATATTATTATATTATATTATTTTTAAATTTAGATTTTATTGTTATATTATTATGAATATAATTTTTTCATAAATTTAGATTTACCAAATATCTAATATTAAAGGAATTAAATCTCTTCTAATAAATATAAATTTATTTTAAATTTAGATTTATCAAATATCAAAATTTCACAAAGAATGTGCATTGGTGAAATGGAAAGGCCATAGACATAAGATCATGTTCACCAAAGACCTTGAAGAAGCTACTATGGGAAAAACTTTAAACAAAGAGAAGTTGGAAGAGTTGAGAGACTTCAATAGGCAGATCCAAGAAGAATGTTAGTATTGGAGGCAAAGAGAAGATGAGTTGGAGAAAAAGCTTGCCAAGTGTCAACATTCCTTCATCTCCATGAAGGCATAATTAGATAGGAGAAGACTGAAGCTCTTTTAGTTGGGAGAGAAATCCATTGATATGGATTATTGGAAAGAGGATAGGTTCATCGAGGTCACTTCTCACCTATACTATGACTTGGAATCAAAGGAGGAGGCCTTTAAGAAGCTCGAAGCAGTTTTGCAAGAGACCAAGTAAGCCCCTTTCATTTGCACTACCGAAGATAGCACCATGACAAAGGAAAACATGGTAAACTCACCATCCAAGACCCTTGCTGACTTTGAGAAGAACGTTGGAGGCATCATTTCCAAGATCATGAGCCAAATGGGCTATGATGGCTAATGGTAGGAAAGGAGTGCCACAAGATTTTCATTCCAATTGTAGCTCGATAGAGTCCCAATCATGAAGGCTTGGGATTCAATGTACAAGAATATAGAACAAGTGCAACTCAAACCACTTTTTTCAAGGCAAGAGGAACCATTAAATAAGTCATGTGTAGCAAGCCACTCAAATATTCTTGCAGAAGCTTGGAAGAGGGCAATACAAAGATGATACCACCATCCATATCCACTCCAACTCTTGGGGGACCAAGCAACCAAGCTAGCAAGAATCATCACAAACTGAATAGGTATAGAATATTTTGTTTCAGTTGCAAGAAAAGGGGTCATAAGGATAACATTTGTTGGAACTCTAAAAGGCTAAGCAACCCATTGAGGAACTATTTCTAGTATTGCAGATTGACTAGACATTGGGAGGCCAAATATTGGAGGATTTACCCAGAACTCCATCCGAAGAACGAACAACCAAGAAGAAATCTTAAAGAGTCAAGGTCAAGGGGAAAGAGGAGTATAAATTTATCTTAAATTTATTATGAGTATAAATTTATCTTAAATTTATCTTAAAGAGGAGTATTATTATGAGTATAAATTTATCTTAAATTTTTGTATTTTTGTATTATTATAAGTACAATTTAAGATTATATTATTATTAATATGAGTATAAATTTATACTAAATTTAGATTATATTATTATTAATATGAGTATAAATTTATATGATATTTAGATTGTATTATTATTAATATAAGTATAAATTTATCTGATATTTAGATTGTATTATTATTAATATGAGTATAAATTTATCTGAAATTTAGATTGTATTATTATATTATTTTTAAATTTAGATTCTATTATTATATTATTATATTATATTATTTTTAAATTTAGATTTACCAAATATCAAAGATCAAAGGAATTAAATCTCTTATAATAAATATAAATTTATTTTAAATTTAGATTTATCAAATATCAAAATTTCACAAAGAATCTGTATTGGTGAAATGGGAAGGTCATAGACATAAGAGCAGGTTCAGCAAATACCTTGAAGAAGCTGCTATGGGAAAAGATTTAAACAAAGAGAAGTTGGAAGAGTTGAGAGACTTCAATAGGCACATCCTAGAAGAATGCTAGTATTGGAGGCAGAGAGAAGATGATTTGGAGAAAAATCTTGGCAAGTGCCAACATTCCTTCATCACCATGAAGGCATAATTAGATAGGAGCAGATTGAAGCTCTTTTAGTTGGGGGAGAAATCCATTGAGATGGATAATTCGAAAGAGAATAGGTTCACTCAGGTCACTTCTCACCTATATTATGACTTGGAATCAAAGGAAGAGGCCTTTAAGAAGTTAGAACCACATTGAAAAAAGACGGTTGAGGAAGAGGTGGAGAACTCGAAAGGCAATAAATGGACATAGGTTCAGAAAGCATCCCTGCCAAAGAAAAAAAACATATACAAAGGGAAAGGGGCGCCAATGGGAACCGATGCTCCCATCTCAGGGAATGTTCTTGGGGAAGGGAGTCCATCCCCTTCAAGACCAGAGGCTCCTAAAAACCCTTTCGAAATCCTCATAAATCCTTCAAAAACTCTTGATCCAATGAATGAGGAACCCAAGAAGTAGACCCTTCCTCCTGTATTGGATAAAGACAATGTAGAGGCAACCCAATCTGGTTCCCCATTAGGAAATTCCTCCTCCCCCTCCTATGCAAAAATGATAAAAAAGAAACCTCTAGAAACCTTTGGATCCTTTGAAGAAGAGTCTTTTGAGAGAGCCTAAAAAGAGCAGGGAGTAAATCACATAAGGAAGCTAGAGAAGAAGAAGAGGAGAGGAAAAAAATGCAAGGAAGTCAATCCACTATTGAAATTTCCATCGAAAGAAATACCAGAACAAGGCCCACCAAGGGAGGTCCTACCCACTCCAATCCCAGTAAATAATGCACGTAGGCTCTTGGAATTGCAGAGGCTTGGGGAATCCATCGAAGGTCGAAGCAGTCAAAGACCTTTTGAAAATTGAATCTCGCGATATCCTCATGCTCCAAGAGACTAAAATTGAAGAGGGATCCCTTCTAGAAATCAACAATATGAAATGGAAGAAAAGCGCAAGGGGATCCTTAAGAGGTCTCACAACTCTGTGGGCGAATGACAAGTTTCATATAGAAATCTCTTTTGAGACTCAACATTGGATTTTCATCAAACGTCAACATACTTCAAGTAAGCTTACCCTCTCTCTTTCTTCAATCTTTATGTTCCTTTCCTTAATTCTGAGAAGAAATATTGTTGGCAATCTTTAGAAGAATTTTTAGAGATCTTCTCACCATCGAACATCATTCTAGCTGGAGATCTAAACTTAGTTTTTGAACCAAAATAAAAGAGAGGAGGCAACAGTGGCAGGGACCAAATGCTCCCCTTAGTTAAGGAACTAGTTCATCAGTGGGACCTCCTTGACTTCAAGCCTTTGAAATGACTCTACACTGTGACAAATAACATAGTTGGGGCTGATCATATATCATCTCGCCTGGATAGGTTCTTAGTCCAGGGCTCATTCATGTAAGAAACGAGGTTAATATCATCCAAGATTTTTCCAAAATTGACTTCCAATCACAAACCCATCCTCTTGCATTTGGAAGAAGAAGAAAACATGGATCCAATTCCATTCCATTTCATCCCTCTTTGGATAGATAAGGAGGGGTTATTGTAAACTATCCAATCAGCTTGGTCCTCTCTAGTTATAGGGTCTCCAAGTTTTGTGTGGGTGAAAATATTAAAGGAAACAAAAAATGATTTGAAATCCTAGGTTAAACAACCCATTAACACCCCCTCTAGTCTCAGATGGGAGACTGTTCAACAGTTATCAAATTTGCAATTGGAAATGGAGACCAAGGACATCATCAACTTAGAATTAGAGAAAGAACAAGTTCCAACATTCCTTCATTGCCACGAGGGAATAATTAGATAGTAGCAGATTGAAGCTCTTTTAGCTAGGGGAGAAATCCATTGAGATGGATAATTGGAAAGAGGATAGGTTCACTGAGGTCACTTCTCACCTATACTATGATTTGGAATCAAAGGAAGAGGCCTTTAAGAAGATGGAATCATTTTTTCAAGAGACCGAGAAATACCCTTTCATTTTCACTACCGAGGATAACACCATGACAAAGGAAAACATGGTAAAATCACCATCTAAGACCATTGGTGACTTTGAGAAGCATGCTAGAGGCATCATTTCCAAGATCATGAGCCAAATGGGCTATGATGGTCAGTGGTAGGAAAGAAATGCCACAAGATTTTCATTCCAATTGTAGCTCAATAGAGGCCCAAGCATGAAGGCCTAGGATTCAACAGACAAGAAGATAGCACAAATGCAACTCAAACTAGTTTTGTCAAGGAAAGAGGAACCACAAAATAATTCATTTGTAGAAATACACTCAAATATTCTTCTAGAATCTTGGAAGAGGGAATTACAAAGATGATTCAACCATCGATATTCACCCCAACTCTTGGGGGAAAAAGCAACCAAGCTAGCAAGCATTATCACAAACTGAATAGGTATAGAATATTTTGTTTCAGTTGCAACAAAAAGGTTCACAAGACTAACAATTATTGTAACTCTAAAATGTCAAGCAACCCATGCAAGAACTATTTCCAGTACTACATATTGACTAGACATTGGGAGGCCAAATGTTGGAGGCTCCACCCAGAACTCCATCCCGAGAATGAACAACCAAGAAGAAATATTAAAGATTCAAGGTCAAGAGGAAAGAGGAGTTGGTTGCACTTGAAGCCCAAGGAAAAATGGTTTTCCAACGATGTATTGCATTAGGGAATTACATCCACAACTATGAGAAGGATAGTAGGGTTATGCCAAAGGTGACCCCTATTCATCTCTTCTCTTCCATCCTACAATTGAGGCACCCATTTGTGGAGATTTTTCAGAGTGTTCTTGTTGATCGAAGAATAATATTGAAGGGAGTCGAGCCTTTTGGGGACCAAAATCATACAAATGGGGATGTGTGAGCCAATTGGATCTTTTCCTAAATTCTTTTATAAAATTGTAATAAACTTGTAATTTTTTATTTTTTTTCATTTGTTTTTTTGGAAAAATTGGAAGTGGAAACGAAACATGTAATGGTTGTCCTTCCAAAGGAAACACATTAAAATAATTAAGGTTGTAGCAAAGAGGTAAATTAAGGAAGAAAATGATAACTTGAGAAGTTTGCAAAAACAAGAGCTCGAAGAGTGAATCATGCTTGAAGATCAATGGAAAAAGAAGTTAAGAGTCTACCCACGATGAGCGAAGGAATCTCTAAGGCATGGTCAACTGCATTTCTTTTCTTGAGTAACAATGCGTGAGATTTCTACGCATGCATATCTCACCCATTGTAATTAAATTCCAAAGAAAAATAAATCTATGTTGTTTATACTGTGTGGGTGTAATTTTCTATATGGGGTTATATTGCAGTTCTCGTTTGAGTTTTATTGCTTGATTTTTTTTTTTTTGGTTAATAGATTCTAGTTTCATTAGTTTAATCCTCTCAGAGCTACATTTTTTTCTGTTTAACTGAGGTTACACTCACCCAAAAATTGTGTTCACTCCTCTAAGGTTATTGATGGGTGAATTTCCATTTTCCTGGGAAAATTTATGCCCCTCTAGGCGTTTTCCTTAGTTTTAGTCATCCCAACTAAGAAGATGGTTGAATTTAGTCATTGATGGGTTGCTTTTATTTAGATGGGTGTCTTCCCATTTCCCTCATGTCGTTTTTCCTTGATATTGAGTTTATAAACTCACCCCATGTCGTTTTTATCTGATGCCAAATTTCTAAATTCGCCACTAGTCTTTTTTATCTCATGTCGAGTGTTTAAAATCACACTGGGAATTTTTCTCCATTGTTGAGCTACTAAATTCATTCAAAGAACATTTTCTTCACTGTTGGTTGTCTAAATTTTCCCCCTCAACATTTTTCTCCACTATTGGATGATTAAATCCATCCACTCAACATTTTCTTCCTTGTTGGTCTTGGACACATTTTGGGAACTTAGTTGGTATTGATCTAGCAACCACAAGAAACACAAACCAAGAAGTAAACAAACCAAATAATAAAGAAACAAAATGAAAATTCCACAAAGAATCTGTGTAGGTGAAATGGGAATTCCATAGGCCCACCATTTATAGATTAGTTGGTATCAAAGCAAGTTCACCAAAGACCTTGAAGAAGCTTCCACGGGAAAATATTTGAACAAACAGAAGTTGTAAGAGTTGAGAGACTTCAACAAATAGATCCAAGAAGAATTTTAGTATTGGAGGTAGAGAGAAGATGACTTGGAGAAAGAGATTTCCAAATGCCAATATTCCATCATCACCATGAGGGAAGGATTAGAAAGGAGCATATTGAAGCTCTTTTACTTGGGGGAGAAATCTTTTGAGATGGATAATTGGCAAGATGAGAGGTTCACTGAGATCACTTCTCACCTATACTATGACTTGGAACCATAGGAAGAGGCCTTTAAAAATCTAGAAGTAGTTTTCCAAGAGACCAAGCAAGCCCCTTTCATTTTGTTGGATTACTAACAGGGGGGGTGAATTAGTAATGAGAAATTTATACCACTTATTAATCCTTTAAACCATAATGTATATTCTTTCAACTTATTCAACAATGTTGATTAGTTCATCATCAATATATTATTTCATCATAAACATTAACATACATCATGTCATAATGAACAATAATAAACACATTCACACAATACAACGTACACCAATATTTACGTGGAAACCCAATATGGGAGAAAACCACGTAATTATTTTCTTATATGTAAAGAATTACATTCAAAGAAGCACAAAATTCTAATTCTCTAGCTCCAACTTGAAGGAGGATCCAACCATGTAGTTTCTCAAGATCTAACCTAAAGGAGACTACAACCCCCTGGGTTCTCCAGATAAAACTGGAAGGTGGATAAAACCACCTAGTTCTCAGGCTTCAACCTGAAGGAAGCTCCAACTCCATGATTCTTCGGAACCAACTGGAAGGAGGATACAACTCCCTTTCCTTTCCTTGTCCAACTGCTCTGAAATATAAACTCCAAATGTAGACAACTTGTCATTGTCACTGAATCAATCACTACCAGTGTCACTCTGTCACTTACAACCTGTAACCTGTCAAGCTATCTGACTTGTCATTGTCACAAAAACCTATGAAAATAACTCGTACTAACAACCTATGCCAATAATCTATCACAATAATCTCATCAACCAATCATGTACATCAATAACTAACACAACATGTACCATCACAAGTGCATCAACTATGCACATCACAACACCTCATAACCCTCACCAATATCAAGATGTTCTTCTAACAATATACCAAGATATTTATGCCACATCAACCATAAACTATGTGTCAACAATACTAATAGAAAGTGCCTCTAAAAATGCACCAAGCATGTATGAATCATGTATCAACAATACATCAACTATGACCCATCAAGATGTACCAACATCATCAACTATACACCTCATGTATGTGTCAACTCATCAACTACATGCCTCAACCATGTACTCAACATGTACCTCAACCATATAACAAAGACATACACCAAGATATCCAACAAAATGCCTATAGAAATACATCATGTTATCCATAAACCAAATGCAATAAACCCTTACACCAAACCATGTGCGAAAACCTCAATGTCATGTAGCCTCAAGATTTCACCATGTCATGACCAAATGTAACCATAAAAACATGCATATAAACATACTCGTGACTATGTAATAGACCTATTGTATGTGATCATAGACCTATAAACCTTCCTCAATGTCAACAACAAGAGAATAGCATTTTCATCAAACTTTACCTAAGTCTCACATGACTAGTTTTTTGGATTAGTCAACAACCCTAACTTGCAACAAGTATAAATATGTACTTGAAATGAATAAAGGTATGAAAATGATACAAAATATTATTCAGTGTCTTCTCTGCAGTTCCTCCAAGTTTCAGTGCTTGGAACCTCCCAGAAAAGGAGTTATAACAAAAATGGAAGACCTTGTTGAATTCTGAATTATTCTAGAGAGAGAACTTGTACGACATAACATGTGATCAATATTTGATATCTTATTCTGAATGTACTATTTTCATTACAAAGAAAAACCTAAGGCATGTACTATTTTCATTACAATTAGTCTCACGTCATTTGAAGTTTCTGTGAAGAAGTTATGACTGTTTTACCCGGAACACATGTTTAAAACTAGTTTCAGGACTAGCCAAAACCCCTATCTTCCACAATGTATATCTCCTAAAATTAAACGACCCAGAAGCTAAAATTTCTACCAAACATACCTTGATATGTTGTCTCACGATTCTCCAAGTTTCACTATCTTAATAATTCTATAAAAAAAATTATTGCAAAAATGGTGAGACGACCTGTAAATAAAATACCTTAGAACACATCATTAAAATACTTCATCCTCCATTGGATTTTTGGCCTTATTTACTAAACCTTCCCTCTAAAATTCATCTCAGATCTCCTTGGTTACCTCAGTCACTTATAGATATTCAATATGCTCAATAGGTTCTAGTTGGAGTCTCTTTATATCTTATTTATACTTCCCCAATAACTTCCTTTAGGGACAACTTGTAACTGTTTTACCCCTTCTCCTCAATCAAAGGCTAACCCACTTTCTCTTTGCAACTAACTTTTCCTTAATTAATTAAATCATAAATACTTTGTTGCAACTTCTTTATCCATAATTAATTAATTTCTTGTTCAACCACTTTGACTATTCAACCTTCTTGTTACAACTACTTTACCCATAATTGATTTCTTGTTGCAACTACTTTGACTAGAAAACGTTTTGTTACAACTACTTTACAAATAATTAATTTCAATTTATAACCACTTTATTATTTAACTTATTTCTCCTTGGAACCACTTTGACTAGGAATATTCTTGATGACTTTCTAGGATCTTCTAGAATAATTGACTTCTTGTTGACCTTCTTAGATGCTTCTAGAATACTCTAAAGGGTTATCCAACTTCTCAAGGTCATATCTCACTAAAAATATGGAACCACGTGACATACCACATATCACTGAAAATGGAACAACATGTATTATCCATCTAGAATAGTATTTCCTATATATTCAATGATATTCATGACTTTATACCTCAAACAAACTTGGGTTCCTTACCCATACCTCTGGAGCTACTAGAGTGTGTTACCGGACATACTCAAGGATTGAAATCAATCTTTAAGGGTTGACATCAATCTAAAATATCCCTCTCTGAGGGTTGTCATCAATAAAAACCAACTATCCAAACCAATTGTCCATGAATTTAAACTAATTGTCTAACACATTTGCACTACCGAATCTATCACCGTGACAAAGGAAAACATGGTAAACTCACCTTCCAAGACCCTTGGTGACTTTGAGAAGCATATTAGAGGCATCGGATCCAAGCTCATGAGCCAATGGCTAGGCATGGAAGGAAACAAGATTTTGATTCCAACTGTATCTCAACATAGGCCCAAGCATGAAGGCCTAGGATTCAATGGACAAGAAGATAGCACAAGTGCAACTCAAACCACTTTTGTCAAGGCAAGAGGAACCATAAAAGAAGTCATGTGTATCAATCCACTCAATATTCTTGTAGAATCTTGGAAGAGGGGAACACAAAGATGATTCCTTCATCCATATTCCCTCCAACTCTTGCGGGACCAAGCAACCAATCTAGCAAGAATCATCACAAACCAAATAGGTATAGAATAGTTTCTTTTTGTTGCAAGAAAAGGGGTCATAAGGCTAGCAATTGTTGTAACTCTATAAGTCCAAGCAACCCATGCATGAACTATTTCTAGTATTGCAGTTTGACTAGACATTGGGAGGCCAAATGTTGGAGGCTTCACATGGAACTTCATCCCAAGAATGAGAAACCAAGAACAAAATCTTGGAGAGTCAAGGTCAAGGGGAAAGAGGAGTTGGTTGCAATTGCAGCCCAAGGAGAAATGGTTGTCCAACTACGTATTGCAGAAAGTAATTTCATCCACAACCATGAGAAGGACAGTAGGGTTATGCCAAAGCTGACCCATATTCATCTTTTCTCTTCCATCCTACAATGGAGGCACCCATTTGTGGAGATTTTCCAGAGTCTTCTTGTTGATCGAAGAAGAATATTGAAGGGATTTGAATTTTTCTAGGAACAAAACCCTTCAAATGGGGATGTGTGACCCAATTGGATTCTTGCCTAAATTCTTTTGTAAAATTGTAATAAACTTGTAATTATTATTTTTTATTTCATTTCCTTTTTTGGCAAAAATTGGAAGTGGAAAGGAACCATGCAATGTTTTTCCTTCCAAAGGAAACACATTAAAATAATGAAGGTTGTAGAAAATAGGGAAATGAAGGGAGAAAAGGATAATTTGGGAAGTTTGCAAAGATGAGAGCTTGAAAAGTGAAGAATGGTTGAAGATCGGTGGAAAAGGGAATCAAGGAGCCTGCCCACGATGAGAAAAGGAATCTATGAGACATGATCAGTTGCATTTATTTTTGTGAGTAACAATGCATGAGATTTCTAGGCATGTATAGCTCACCCATTGTAATGAAATTCCCAAGAAAAATAAATATTTATTGTTTATATTGTGCGAGTGTAATTTTCTCTATGGATTTATAATGTGGTTTTGGTTTGAGTTTTATTACTTGAAATTTATGTTCTAGTTAATAGATGCAATATGCATTAGCTCAATTCTCTTTGAAATTCATTTTTTCCTTGTTGATTGAGGTTCCACTAACCCATAAATTGTATTCCCTACTCTGGTATTTTCATTTTATTGCTAGGAAAATTTCATTTTTTCTGGGAGAATTTATACCCCTTTGGGCATTTTTCTTAGTGCTAGGCATCCCAATTGAGAAACTAGTTGGATTTAATCATTGTTGGGATGTTTTTCTTTAATCGGTTGTCCTCCCTATGCCCGTTTTTTTGTTTTCATTATGTTGAGTGTCTAAACTCACCTCTGGTCATTTTTCTCTGATGTGGGATGTCTAAATTCCCCCCTAGTCATTTTTGTCTCATAGTGCTTAAAATATCCCTAGGGATTTTTGTCCATTGTTGAGCTACTAGATTCATCAAAAGAACATTTTCTTCATTACTGGTCATATAAATTCGCCCCCCTAGAATTTTTCTCCTTTGTTGGATGATTAAATCCATCCATTTAGCATTTCCTTCATTGTTGTTCTTGGAAATAGTTTGGGAACTTAGTTAGTTTCGTTCTAGTGACCACAAGTAATGCAAACAAGGTAGTAAAAAACTCAAACAAAAGAGAAAAAAAATATAAATTCCTCAAAGAATCCGCATTGGTGAAATGTACATACCATAGGCCTGTAGTTTGCGGATCAATATCTTCCTTTTGAAATGTGGTTTTCACATTTCATAATAATATTTTTCTATGTCCATAACCCTTAGATATGGAAAATTGCATACCCTTGCTATAGTTTTCCACCAACACATGAGCATGAGCTAATTTAAAACTTTGAAAAATCATTTTATTCCTGAATAGACAAACACCACCGATTGTATATCAAGGTAAAATTTCTTAATAAACTTTATTATATTTGTCAATTATCTAGGATTAATACCAATCATTCAAAGACTTTTTTACTTATTTGTTCATTCCATTTGAAATTTGAAGAATTTCATTCTAGATTGTTCTAGCAAAGGATCATATGAAAAATAGTTGGTCACTTTATTTACATAATGTAAATCTACCAATCTCCCACCAACTTGTCTTTTAACAATTATCCCAAGTTAAAAATTTGTGTGTTGTAGTAAAAAACCCAAATAATAGAGAAACAATTATAAATTGCGCAAAGATTCTGCATTGATAAAATGTAAAGACCATAGGCCCACCATTTATGGATCAATATCTTTCCTTTTAAAATGTGGTTTTCACATTTCATAATCATATTTTTCGGTGTCCAAGTCACAACCCTTAGATCTCAAAAAATGCACACCCTTGTTATAGGTTTCCACCAACACATGAGCATGAGCTAATTTAAAACTTTGAAAAAACATTTTATTCCTTAATAGACAAATACCCCATATTGTATATGAAGGTAAATATTTATAAACCTTATTATATTTGTCTATTATCTAGGAGTATTACCAATCACTCAAAGACCTTTTTACTGGTTTGTTCATTCCATTTGAAATTTGAAGAATTTCATTCCATATTGTTCTAGCAAAGGATCATATGAAACATAGTTGGTCACTTTATTTACATAATGTAAATATACCAAGACCCCACCAAATTGTCTTTTAACAATTATCCCAAGTTAAAACTTTATGTGTTAGATCCAATTATATAGGTTTTTTGTTTTTAAAATACAATCCAACTTCCATATTTGCTTCCACCACCAAATCCTTTCTTCTTCTTGAAATTTTTCCATTTTGGACATGTATCATAATTTGGAAGTCACTTCCCTATTACCTTTAATTTTGACCACTTGATTACATCTTCTTATCAATAAACCTTATTGCAATGTGTTTCAACATATTTACAAATTGATTTTATATCTCTATTTTTTCTCCCTACAAATTCAAAATTTCAACCAATTTCCTTTCTTATAACCATGCATGGTTACCATTTGGATTGGTTACATCTTCCAGTGAATATATCCCCATAATATTCAAATCATTTATCAAGTATTCTAGCAATTTAAAATTTCCATTGCGCCCAATTAATGGGTCTTCACCAATTGTCACTCTATTTACTTTCCCTACTTGTTAGGACAACCATCTTCCAATTAGAATAAATTCTCTAACTATATCATTAATTATATCACTCCATACAATTTATGAACCTTTTTTCTTCCTTCTTTCCTTTTTTTAATCCATATTCCATTAAAATTCATTTTAGATATTTTGATTTCATGACTTTTCCCATATCCCTTCATTGTAAATTAACCTTGAGTGACCACTTGTTATTATTTCCATATTAAATACATATATATATTTTTAAACTCCAACCTCCAAAATTCCTTTACGTTGTCCATTATTGACTAGATGAGGAGAGGAATGCCTTCCTTTTCCTTCTTTATAGTCCATAAAAAACACTTAATCATTTTTCCTTATTTTAGTTAATATGCCTTTGACAATTTGAGCAATAGAGATCTTGTACACTAAAATTATATCTAGAATGACCTTCACCAACACTAGTACATCTCCTTGAAAAAATAACATGTTACACGAAATTGAAATTCTAACTTAAATTTTATTATACGTGCATATATAATCAACAAACTTATAATCATTTGGATTTAAATTAAATCCTAGAATACTTTATTCCATGATCTATATCATAATAATTTCTGGGGATATTCTTAATATTTTTTGTTTTCTCTACTTCATCCACTTCATTGAACAAAATTATGGACTTCAACATTTTATATCTATACCTATTGTAATACCCTCTATTAACATATGGCCTATTGTAATACCCTCTATTAACATATGGCCATTATGTGTAAGTGTGCAGTAAGTGAGTTAATATTCGATTATATTGAAATCAAAATAGAACGCAAATAAAAATAATATGATAATAAAAGGTGCACTTGGAGTTATATCTCACTGGGAGAAACATAGAGGAAATGAACCAACAAGAGGGGAAATAAGGGTGAGTCCAATAAATATCCTCCACTTCATTGAACAAAATTGTGGACTTCAACATATTAATCTCCATACATGTTATAATACCCGATATTAACATATGACCATAATTTGTAAGTGTGGGGTAAGTTAGTTAATATTTGATTATATCGAAATTAAAATGGAATAATTACAATAACAATATAATAATAAAAGGTGCACTTCAGATTATATTTCCCTGAGAGCACTATGGAGGCAATGAAGTAACAAAAGGAAAAATAAGGGTGAGTCCAACAAATATTATTTTACTAATGAATCCAAGTGTCTAACTCCAAATCTTTCATATTATTCTTGTCATATGTGCCATATGTTATTGTTTCCAATCTTATTAGATGGGTACATATTTCCAATGCAAACTTGCAATGCATGTGGAAATTATGGCCGAATGGAATGTTGATCACTAAGTTACAAATGAGATTCCCTGGTTTTCATCATTAGATATTTCTTATATAGACTATATGGAACATTGGAAATAAGTGGGATAGCTTGAGGGACTATCTAGAAGTAAAGGGGATATCATTCCTTGTGTTGTGCAATACTGAGAGGGAAAGAAAGACCGATGAGTGGGATGGATGTAATAAAAAGAGGCATGAGATGTTAATTGATTGGATGTGTTGTTTAAATAATGTATTGAGTGAGTAAATGAAAGCAATAAACAATAAATTCACCCTTGTTGTTTCAATTCCTAGAATGGGTATGGAAACTAATCAAGATGGTGCTTATGGTTGGGAGGAAAAACACTCCCATGGAGTTATTTTTCCAAGTGTAGCTTATAAGAGATAAGTAATTTGGGATTACTTATTTATATTTTTAATTTTAATGATTATGGGTAGTGATTCTATAATGAATATGTACTTTGTTGGAAAGAATGCACTTCTTTGGGAGTCAACATTGTTTGTTTTTAAGGGAGCATGCTAGACTATTTGGGAGACATTTATATGCAGATTTCAGAGGCTATTACATTCATATCTTAAGGAAAAGGGAATAATTATGCCTCTATTATTTAATTTAACTTCCATCCATGTTAATTTATTATGAATGGGCTTTTGGATATCTTAAAAGAGGCTTGAATCATGAAGGAAATGTAATTGTTTGTATGGAAAAGTATTGTGTATGTGAGCTATTGTATTTTCCAATGTATAAGCTATAAATAATTCATGTAATATAAAAATATACATTATGTGCTAAAATTGTTTAATGTACACATCGCTATTGAATTAATGTGTTATGGGCAATGTTATTCTGCTAAAAAATGGTAATTTGCTATAAATTACATAAAATGATGTTTATTAAATCTTAATTAGGTGTTTGGGTATGTTACAATATGGTACAAAAGATAATAGTTACAGTCTCAAAGCGATATGGGCCAAAAATCAGCGTCTATATGAAGAAATTATAGTCTTCATATCAAGTGTTTGACAAAATGTCTCATGGAGAATAATGCAGAAAATGTGTGGAATCCTATAAATGATGGAGTAATGGCTTCAATTCTTAGATTAAAGTAATATTAAAGAATAATTGAAAGTTATGGAGGTGTAACTAAAGTAAATTCTTAAATTTCAAATCTAGCTATATCAAAATTGGGTATTAATGTAGTTGGATAATTGTTTGATAAAATGCTTATGCAAAAAAACTATCTAAAGGTCATAATTGAGATATTTGGGGTCTCAAAATGCCCAAATAGATTTTTCAATAGATCAAATGGTTTTAAGTGAAGTGATACTAGATATAATTGTAAATGACAAATGAAATGAATGAAGTTGAAAGTTTGGCTCTATGAGAGATGGACATAGATATGAATCTTGGTAGTGATAGAAATTTGAATTCTAAGCAATATATTTGAAATTCACCAACAATTTACTGATGAATTTGAGTCACAAAAACATCACATATGCGACGAATCCTTCAAACCGTTTTAATAAAAAATGTGTTATCGAAAGATCAATGAACTATGTTTCAGTCATGTTATCACCCTATAATTTATAGGATCAACTGGTGACTGACATGTTATCCCTTTAGCGTTTTTTGTTTGTCAAATGACTTTTCATTCTGAAAATAATTTGAGAAAAGGAAAAAGAAAAGAAAAAGAAAAGAAAAGAAAGAGAAAAGAAAAAGGAAAAGAAAGAGAAAGAATAAAAGAGGGCATAAAAAAGAATTTCAATTAGAGCCCCATGCAATAACAGTGACTTGGTCCATACCTTTCAAGCATGGCCAAGTTCTTTTAAATTGATGTTGATAGGAATAGTGAATAAGCTTGGCCAAACTTTTTAATCTTAGCCAAATGATCTAGGTTAGTTAGTGAATAAATCTGGCCAGACTGTCTAATCTTGGTCAGATAGCCCCAGGATAGAATAAGTTCTTAGCCCAATAGTTTAATCTGGGCTAATTGTCATAGGAAGTTAGGTTAGAACATAGGGTAGTTTTCTTTATTTTCAATAAAACTAGCTCGATGATCAATGTTAGACCATGTCTTAGATGCTTAAAAGGTTGTTTGTCTAACCCCTTGGTGATGTAAACATGTAAAAGATTGGGAAAAACCCATGATATGCACTTATCATAAGTTTCTCTGGGCGCATACGCTATTGCGCTCGCATTTATGCACCGCTCATGTATCAATGGCTTAGATGATCGCGCCCAAATCTACGGTCGACAAGTCTTTCCGGACCCCCCCGATCGTTCTGCCTTTAGCGGTGGGGGCGAGGGGGGGGGTCCGGAATCGGAGATAATGTATGCACGCATCTGGACGACCCAAGTTTCAGCACTTAGATCTACAGATCCGACTTTACCCAAGTTTCAAGACTTAGATTCACAGTCAGATAGATTTTCGACTCTCGGGCCCATCTCCGGCTCTTGTCTTTAATGGAGGGGGTGGGGGTCTGGAATGTGTGTTAAATATCGCGCACAAATCTGCAGTCGAAAGGAAAGCGCGCAGATTGACGGCTCAAGGTATTTTTTGAACCCCCTCGACTAATATGCCTTTAACGATGGGGGGGGGTCTGGAATGGAATCTTACTCTCGTGGGCCCCCTATCTATACGTGGCATGAATATACTGGTCCCAAATTCCACCGCCTCTTACTGTCTGACATACCTCATCACCTCGTGATGTCATTATCCACCTTTCCCGTAAAATTCACATCCCAAAACTCCGTCAATCCTCCTCCCTCGTTCACCCGTGGCAAGTCCCCTCACCATTATTTTTCCCCCAATCGATAACTGCCACATCACTCATCTGTATCCCTCAGTTATTGTCACCTTCCATCTCACGTTCTAAATGACCCATTGGCCATCTATTACTGGATAACTTATCCATTAACCAGCTTACCTGTCTCCCACACCCAACGAATACCCATTTACTCAATAATACCCTCACCACTTCATTCCTTCACCATTTACCCACTCATCGCACCAAAAAATTTACCCTGTTTTCCTCTCGATTACAGTCAGTCACCCCCATCTACATTCATCCCCGATAACATTGTTTTATTTGCAAGTATTGTTACAGTAATGGCGCCAAAGTCAAAACGAACAGAAGGAGAGGAGAATCTATTTCTCCCACCTCCTGTCGACATCGACATGATTCCACAGGCCGACAAAGACTACTTAATCGCAGACACTAAGTGTGATTTCAACATCCCAGACCTTCAATCATGGCTTAAAGAAGTCTTCCTTGACCAGAGTGACGAAATTGGACTCTAGGAGTCCAACCTACCCCTGTATCTCTTCCCCCAGATTCACCATTTCCCAGAGTTCATCGTCAAGTGCTAAGCCCACTATATTCTCGAGTAAAGAGCCATTGTATCCTCATCCGGGGAAGTTCTTTTCCTAATCATGCCAGAAACCATTGACCAAATGATGCAAATATCCCGAGCCCACTTTGCCTCACCTTTTAACCTTGAAATCATTACAGAGTTATACCAGAAGATGACGTTTCCTCAAAGAGATAAAATATTTGAGCTTTTTCTTCGACAATCCGCTCAGCTCCCCGCTACAAATCCCCTTATCCTTCCTCCATGTTCTCAACAAAAGGAAACCAGGTTATCACGTCGCTATGCACCTTGTTGGGTTATTATTCAGATCAGTGGGTAGATGAACCCATTCTGGGATTTTTTTTCTATTTTCTCCACCGATGAGAAGCCCACTACACAGTTCGACTTCAGGACGTTCCTGGTGAACAACATTCACGAGAAATTCGTCAATTTCACCACACAAGGCATGTTCCAGTATTCTTCAATACTACCATACCTGTTCGTTTTCTTCCAAGTAGACAAATTTGCTTTTTCTATGTAGAATATGGATGGAGATGGCAAACCCCAGGAAGTAGCCGTAGGGACTTCCCTGATCAAACATAACTCCACGGAATTCAGTTTCAAGCAGTTCATCGATCAGTTCTACCACCCAGTGGTGAGTATACTTAGCGGTAGACCGGGACCCAGGATTAATGACGAAGTTCAAAGGATCCTACATCTCTCGGACCATACAAAGACTAGTGATTGGTACATGTACCAAAATCACACTGAGATCAGAGTCTGGGTGCGAGTTGGCCCCATATAAACTTCCCAAATACTTACCTGTTCGAAGTTTTGCCTTGGAATACATAAGGAAGATGATAAACTCGGATGATATTCATTTTGTGTATTTAAAGAAGAAGCAACAACTCAAAATCAAAGGGAAGATTGGGTCTTTCATGTGCAACAGTCGAGGCACCGGGGAGGAAGCAGACAGGATGCTAAAGGAAATGAAATTCTTTGTGAGTTTCACATGGCACTACAATCTGTGTGGGATCATTTTAGAGATGAGGATAAAAAACAAGAATATCCCATATGTCCATGATCCTAGGCCTGAGGTAGAAAAATTTGCAAACTAGATAGGATGGGAACCAAATACTTTGGTTGAAACAGAACAACAGCACCTCCCGGTCACGGTATCAGAGACAACCACACCACAGGCTCCAAAGGAGAAAAGGCCTAGGCAGGATCTGTCACCTCCTATCACTGAAGTGTCATTAGAAGAATTTCAACTGCATACCAAAAGGCCAAAAACCAGTCTGGCTCCTGACCTGGCTGGAGAAAAGCAAATTCCATCCACTACAGTGATAGAGATTGATCGGTCGCTCCTCAGTACAAGTGGAAAATAGATCATAACCACAGTATTACCAAAGAAGCCTACAGATACTCCACCAATCAACGAGCAAAGCAAAAGAGGACCAAAGATGAGTATTTTTGAGAAATACGATCTGATCAAGAAAAAGAATCAAACTCTGACTAGCAGCACCTACACCCAATTCTGGAAGAAGACGTCGACTGCACAACACAGGCTGTTATCGGCTTTCGACACTGAGAAGGGTAGAATGCACATGGAATTTGTCCAAGCACGGGTACCAGACCCAAATGTAATCACCGATTACAAAAGGGCCACTTTTGAATTCTAGACTAAGGACGTGCATCTAGCTGATCAAATGGATCTGCATAGGAAATCAGGAGAAATGGTTTTCTCCACATTGACACATGCTTCCACTACTGCCTCCAGGTTACAAGTGTCTCTGAACAACATCCAGACATAGTTGAAGCTGGAGAAAATATCATCCTTTGCCTAGGATAACAAGATCAAGACGCTAGAGGAACTGGTCCTCAAGATCGGGTATGATCCCTCGAATGTGAAAGCAGTCGAGGAGATGCTCAAGAAGAAAAAAATAGACATAGCATCTTTGAGGAAACAATTGAATCTGTCTCCAACAGTAGACTCGCAGGCAAAGGAAATAGCAGAGACAGAAGGAGAAAAGATGAAATGCTTAAACTGATCATGGAGCAGAATGCACAACTGAAGGAAATGGAAGCTGAGATGGAGAAATTAGTGAGAGAGAAAGAACATTCAAAACCCATGGAATTCACTCCATTGAGTGTAGTTCCACTCTCAGGGGTGAGCATAGCATCACTAGCAAAAGTTCCATCAGCAAATCCACTGACGTCTTTGGAAAAGACAGTTGAATTGGCTAAATCTATGGAAAAGATGAAATTGCAGGAGACAGAGATTAGCAGGCTCAAAAAGGAGATTGAGAAACTTAAAGAACTCAAATATTCTTGCCAAACTAGTTATTCCAAGGAAAAACAAGTGTCAGACCAGCTCAAACAAGAGTTGCAGCAGCTTCGGAAGCAAACAGTGGCAGGAAAAACATTGGCCGAAGTCAAAGAAAGTGTCTGGACAGACATCACTAAGTCTATGAATGAAATATGGCCAATGATACAGATTATGTTTGAGCAAAATGAATTGGTGCAGAGAAGTAAATAAACCATCGAGAAGATTAGATCAGAACTGGGAGAGATGCCTGCACATGCTAATGAAATCATCAAATTCCTAAATTCTAAAACCAGAGAGGAGTTGGAAGAGCTGAGAATTGAGGATAGAACAGAGACCATCCTTGAGGTCAAGAGAGTCTTGACCAAGAGAGGACTGATGCTTCAACTGGAATAAAAGGTTCAGGCTATGGACCTAGGGGTACAAAAAAAATTTAGCAAGATCGAGGCTCTACAGAAGAAAGGCCTTCCTGGTTTGAAGGTGATAAATGAAAAATTGATGACGCTCCCAGATTACAAAAAGAGACTAGCCAATGTGGCTAAGGATAGTTCAAAATTTTCAGGAATTGAAGGCACCATCACTGGCAAGGAATTCTTAGGTGCACTTCAGTTGGACATCATCATACAGCATGAGATCTGGTACATCTTCATCACCAAGCCTACTTTTGCCAAGTACACAGAGATGGATGAAGTCTACCAAAGGTTACTCAAAGACAGTGTTCCCAATCATCTTCGATGGGAAGAACTTTGCGACCTGATCGAGTAATTGATGAGTTGTCCCAACCTAGTTAGCTATCCATTTAGACTAGGTCGTGCAAAGGCCTCACCAACGATCCACCCAGAAAACAACATGAAGTTACGACACATCATGAAATAGTTTCCTAGATTTATGTAATTTGTTAAGTTAGTTAGGATAAAAATAGATTTACCACGTCCTGATCTTTAATGACAGGATCGTTTGTAATTTTGGGTTATAAATACTTCACTTTTCGAAGTATTGAGGGTTGATATTTATGCCCTGTGAGCTATCAAACTGTAATTTTTTCAAGAGATCTTCCATTAATAAAAAGAGGCATTTTTACAGGATTCTTGCGTGTATTCACTGGTGATGTTTTCATTTCTAAGTTAAATGTTATTCTCGCTTAGTTATCACATTGTTTGCTAAATCTAATCTTTGAAAGTAACGAATGTTGCAGGATTTATCTTTGTATACCCTGTTTCTAAATTTAAAAGATTTAAGTATTTCATCTTCTGATTTTACGATAAAGAAATTCTTAACTGCTTCTTTGTTGTAATTGACATTCTCACCTTTTTTTGTTATTCCTCATTTAATCTGCTAAAAGAATCCAGTGATGACATTATCTCACCCTGTGAAAGGTTTCTTTGTTTTTTGGTTTAGATTTTGTTCTCATGATACAGACCCCATAGCCCAATGGATGTGTAAACTCTCTCAGCCAACCCAACAAAAAACTACAACAAACAAAACCAACATATTTTATTTACCTAGCCTAATATTTTAAATTTGAAACATATCTAAATCCTATAGAGAGATCCCTCTCTGAAGATGGTAGGGATAGATCCCAGCTTCGAAGTGGTTGGATAAAGTTACCTCCCGTAGATTTCTTCTTTTCTGACAACCTCTAGGAAATTTACAGAGTGTTAACATAGTGGCGACTCCACTAGGGAACATAACTAAACAAATTTTAACCTCGCGTCTTCTTTTCCCTAGAAGAAAAGTTTGCTTCTTAAATATTGCAAGTCTGAGAAGGAAGTAATGTTTAGAGGTTTTTAAAAACCTGCACATATTATTTTCGGACTCATAAAACTAAAAAGTATATATATATAAATCAAAAAGAAATCTGGCTCCCAAAAGAGCTTATACTCGATCTCAGCCAGACCCAGAACCTATGATAGCAATAGATAATCTAGAACAGTTACTCTGGAAAAATACCATTGTTGAAGGTTCAGTAAGACATAATCCCCTTCAGAAGTCCCCTTCTCTTCCAGAGAAGCTTGTTTCCCTTCAGGATCTCGACTTTGACATCCTTTTCAAACAAAGCCTATTCAGAACAAAATCTGATAGCTTTGTGGATGAAACCGTCCTAGACCCAACCATCTTGCAACTCTAGACTCCTGAAGTTCTATCTCCCACTCCTAAACCTCAAACCACTCACTCTGTGCCAACTAGCCCCTCCTCATCTTCGTCTTCTGTCACCACCCCAACTATCATCCAGGTTGTCATCCCGCCTCCTCCGCCAATCATGGCAGCCGGATATGCTCCTTTGGTTTTGGCTGCACCTCTTCATGCTATGCCCCAGGATTATCAAATGAGAATTCCACAGTTCAATGGAACAGGACCCTTGAGTGCACAGAAACACGTTGATAAAATGAATGATTATTTTGACCTGCAGAAAGTAGATGAGGCTGACGTTCAAATGAGATTGTTTGCACAAAGTTTGACAGGTGACATTAAGAAATGGTATAAAGGTTTACGTGCTACCTCAGTGCTCGACCTTATCGCATTCCAAAGGATTTTTCTAGACAGATGGGAGGTAAAGAAAAACCCTCTCCAAATCTTGTCAGAATACGAAAACATTAGAAGAAATCAAGGTGAGACAGTACAAGATTACTACACCCGTTTCAATAACTTTTACAATGCAATTCCAACCAATATTAAGCCTCCACAAGGTTTAGCATTGATAAAATTTCCTGATGGTTCTGACACCAATATGTCATATCAATTAAGGGAAATAAACTCCACCACCCTGGAGGACATGCAAAAAAGTGCAATAAGTGTGGAGGCCAACCTATTGGCAAAAAGGGCAGGACAGAGGATAGAGAGGAGAGTCACAATCAAAGAGGAACCTTCCACATCAACTTCCGATTCCAAATTGGATTTCTTGGCAGGAGAAATGGAAAGGATGATGGAGAGACTTACTGTATCTGAAAGAAACCCTCCTAGAGAAAACCCACCAGCTCCTCAAATTCAGAAACCTAACTTTAGAAGAACCCTCCTCAAATCAGGCAGAGAGATCCTAGGTATCAAAGGGAACAGAGAGGTCCTAATCAACAGATCAGACCTCCCCTGCAAGAAAATTATGTCGACGAAGGAGAAGAAGTAATTGAAGAACTGGAGGATGCTCACATAAATCTCATGGGAATTCATGATAACAAATCTATTTTCCTTACCTAGGAAGAGTAAGAAATTTTTCTTCTCTCTCAAACAAAGGTAAGTGAAGAAGCTGAAGACGTTGAACAACAGGCATTTGAAAATGCTATTTTGGAGGTACACCGACAGTACAATCTACAAAGTAAAAAGACAAACGAAAGTTCTCCAAAAAAGGTGACCGAAACAAAGAAGACAGTTGAAACCCAAAAAGCCCCTGAGCCTTCTGCCGAGAAGAGTCCTGAGAAAGGTAATGCTGAAATTCCAGCAAAAACAAACCTTACTATTCTAAAAAGATCATCACAGACTGAGGTTTCATCAACTAACCCACCAAATACTTTTGGCCTGAAGAGTGTGGTGGACAAATCAGAATTGCTAAGCCAAAGCAGAGCACCTATACCTTTCAGCCTCGAAGGAGAATTAGCCAAAGTAAAAAATTTCATTTCCCTTTCCGAGTTGTTGAGCAAAGACACCTACCATTCAGAGGTGATTAAAGCGCTGACCATTGAACCTGATATAAGCATGAAGGCCTTAAGCGTTGGATCAGTGAATCATTCAGATAATGTGCACCTTACAGATGATCAACCTGAACTCTTGTTCGGACCTGAAGTGGATGGTCAGACCGACAATGGTGTCGTCGCTCCTTTTTACATCATCTTTAATATACATGACCTGATTCTACATAATGCTATGTTAGATTCAGGTGCTTCCCATAATATGATGCCTAAAGCAGTGATGGAAAAACTAGGACTTGAGGTTACCATACCTTACAAGGACTTACACTCTTTTGACTCCGGTAAAGTTACATGTATCGGTTTGATCAAGGATCTGTGTATCACCCTGGTTCAGATTCCCACAAAAAGCATGGTCATGGATGGTGTGGTTGTGGACATTCCCCCTAAGTATAGTATGTTACTGTCCCAGTCTTGGGGGGACAAGTTGAAAGGTACCTTGAAGTTGGATATGTCATATGCCACTGTCCTAGTTTTTGGGCAACAGAGAAGACTATACAGAGAAACATTGATGAAATACATGGTTAGCATCCAAGAAAAACCACGTAACTATCCTATATAATCAGCACATTCTAACCTAGATTCCTTTATCCTATATAACGATGGTGATATGGAAGAACAAATCACTCAGCTGGAAGAAGATAAATCTGGTACGGACGAAGGCCAAGAAATCACCAAGGCAGAAAGAAAGAAAAATGTGATAACTGAAGAATTGTCAGCGGAGTTCTGGAGCATGGATTTTGATGGGGCCGTAAGCAAAGAAGGAGCTGGAGCAGGAGTTTGGTTGCACAATCATAGATCTAGGTATTTGGAAAATCATTCTTACAAATTGAATTTTCAATGAACTAACAACATAGTTGAGTACGAAGCTTTGATGCTCGTTCTTAAACTTTTGAAGAAGGTTGGTGCCAAACAAATTATGGTAAGAGGTGATTCTGAGTTAATAATCAAGCAAATTAAAGGTGATTATGCAGCAAAACACCCCCGTCTTAGAGCTTATAGGAATGTTATTCTGGATGCCCTTAAATGTTTCACTGAAGTTGATTTGCAGGTGATGCCTAGGGGACAAAATATTTTGGCAGACGGGTTAGCTACGTCAACAGCCACATGCAAGATACCTTTTCATTCCACTCGCCCATACACGGTAGAGGTGAAGTGCAGACCAACTGTTCCAGACAACATCAGATACTGGCAGGTATTTGGTAATGATGATCAAATTGAAGATTTTCTGCAATGTAAAAATGATTTCGAGTGTACAAACCTAGACTTAGAAAATGAAGATGAAAATGTAAAAAGACCTGATTTTGGAAATAATAGTGTAAATAAGATAGATTCAAGAGAATTAGGTGAGGATGAGATAGAAGTTGATGTTTTGCATTTGAAAAGTAATGTTTTACCTAGGGTTTTAGTTCATTTAGAGGACTTATTTGATTTTAATGATGTAGCTAAAAAACCGAAAATTGAAGCTAGTGATCAAGAAGTAGAAGATTGTAATATAGGGACAAAAGAGAAACCCAGGGTGGTGAAACTTTCCAAATCATTACCCCCTAAGTAGAAACTCAAATACATTGAGATTTTCAAGGAATATTCAGACGTATTTGCCTGGGGTTACGAGGACTTGAAATCTTATGACACCAGCATCATACAACATAGGATTCCAATAAAAGAAGATCAAATACCTTTTGGACAGAAACTTAGGAGAATCAATCCCAAGATACTTCCCCTGATAGAAAAAGAAATCAAAAAAATGTACGATGATAAAATCATAGTCCCGTTACGGTCTTCCAAATGGGTTTCAAATTTGGTCCCAACACGAAAGAAATACGGAGAAATCAGGCTCTGCATCGATTTTTGAAATCTGAATAAGGTCTCTCTGAAGGACAATTACCCATTGCCAAAAATGGACCACATATTACAAAGGGTAGTCGGATCCAGTCGAATCTCTTTACTGGATGGGTTCTTGGGTTATAATCAGGTCCTCGTTCACCCATATGACCAAGACAAAACCACTTTCACAACACCGTGGGGTACTTTCATGTATGTGAAAAGGCCTTTCGGGTTGATGAACGTTGGGGCCACTTTCCAGAGAGAGATGGACATCACTTTTGTGGAAGAACTCGGAAAATTTATTGTCATCTATCTGGACGATGTAACTGTGTTTTCCCAATCTAATGACGAGCACTTACGACATCTCAGACGAGTTTTTGAGAAATGAAATAAATTTGGGATTTCTTTAAATCCTAAAAAGATCCTTTTTGGATTAGAGGAAGGTAAATTGCTAGGGCACATAATCTCTAAGGATGGAATTACAATAGACCCCAGCAGAATCGAGGCCATTCAAAAATTAGAACACCCAAGAAACATCAAAGAGTTACAGTCTTTTATTGGAAAAATAAACTTTCTGCGAAGATTCATACCCAACCTGGCTGAGCTTCTTAGAAACATCACAAACATCTTAAAAAAGGACACATAAATAAAATGGGACACCCAGTATGGGTAGTCTTTTGAACAAGTCAAACGCGCACTCACACAAGCTCCAGTCTTGATCAGTCCCGACTTCACCAAAGATTTCTATCTTTTTTCTTTCGCCTCTGAACATACCATTGCAGCAGTATTACTACAGAAAAATAGCGAAGGGTGTGAACAACCCATAGCCTTTTTCAGTAAATCTTTAAGAGATGCTTCTCTGAATTATAAAATAATGGAGAAACAAGTTTTTGCCTTGGCGAAAGCCATAAAATATTTCAGAGTATACATTATCCATTCCCACACCATTGCATATGTTCTGAATGCAGTAGTAAAAGACATTTTAACCCAAGACAATCCAGACGGCTGAAGAGGAAAATGGATTGCTATCATTCTAGAGTATGACATAGATATTAAACCTACTAAACTGATTAAAGGTCAAGGGCTAGCAAATTTAATGGTTGAATCAAATTTCCATGCTCTTGACATTAATTTCTTAGCTGTAGTAGATGAACAGGGTGAGCAGGCAACTCCAAGCATGAGAGAGGTATTTCTCAACTCTCCATGGTACGCAGACCTGATATTTGTTTTTCATAATTTACAATCTCCCCCTGGTCTGACCAAGACTAAAGCTAGGTTTTTGAAATTGAAAGCATTAAAATTCTGCATTCTAGAAGGCAATTTGTATTGGAAAGATCCTAGAGGTATTTTGTTAAATTGTCTATTGAAGGATGAAGTTGATAGAGTACTGCAGGATTTTCATGCAGGAGACTGTGGTGGTCATCTGAACTGGAAGTCCATAGCCAACAAAATCCTCAAAGCTGGATTCTATTGGCCAACTCTATTCGCCAATGTGCATCATAAACTGACTTTCTGTCATCAATGTCAATTGTTTGAAGGCAAAAGGAAACTTATTCCTCTACCCCTGAAACCAATCTCCATTGAAGCCCCTTTCTAGCAATGGGGATTAGCCTTCATCAGAGAAATACATCCTCCTTCTTCGGGCCAGCACATGTGGATTCTTACTGCCACGGATTATTTTACAAAATGGATCGAAGCAGTACCAAGCAGGAAAGCCACTGATTCTATCATTATTAAATTTCTTGAAAATAATATCTTGTCTCGCTTTGGATGTCCTAGAAAAATTATAACTGACAATGCAATTTCTTTTCGATCCAAGAAACTCATAGATTTCTGCAACCAGTATTATATTGGTTTGGGACATTCCACTGCTTACTACCCTCAGGGAAATGGACTGGCGGAATCATCAAATAAAACCCTGGTAAACATTATCAAGAAAACTTTGCAGGAAAACAAGAAGTCGTGGCATAATAAGTTGGTTTTTGCATTATGGGCCGACAGACTGACGACCAAAAGGTCAATTGGTATGTCACCATATCAATTGGTATATGGCATAGAAGCAGTCTTTCCCACTTCCTTAGGAGTTCCTGTCATAAAATTGTTGCAAGACATGCAAGCCGAGCCAAACGACTCCCAAAGAAGGATCAACCAAATGATCCATTTGCAACAGTCCAGAGAAGAGGTATACAACAAGACCCAGGTAGTCCAAGAAAGCATTAAGAAGATTTTTGACAAAAGAACCAAGGAAGATGATTTCGAGCTAGGAGATTTGGTGCTGAGATGGGATTCCTGAAATGAAGACAAGGGAAAGCATGGAAAATTCGATAGTCTGTGGAAGGGACCATACATGATTCAAGCATTCAGAGGGAATAACTCTTTCTTGCTAAACAAGACTGATGGGACAAATCTACCAGGAGGACCTATAAATGGAAAAATGTTGAAGCATTATTCACTGCCTTAGTAGAGACCTCAAGTCACACTTTCCATTGTAAAAACCATTTTCATTTTGCTTGCGAGTTTATGAGTGAATAAATTTGGTCAGATGGTTGAAGCTCGGAGAGAAGGCCCTAAGCCACTAACCACTGTTTTCCATTTTTTGAAAAATAAAACCAATAAAGAAACAAAGGCGACTATGGAGAAAGTTTCAGAACATAAGGAATTGGGATTCTTGGCACTTCACAAGGAGACTAACATCCCCAGGTGGAGCTGCTATTATCACCCTATAATTTATAGGATCAACTGGTGACTGAAATGTTATCTCTTTAGCATTTTTTGTTTGTCAAATGATTTTTCATTCTGAAAATAATTTGAGAAAAGGAAAAAGAAAAGAAAAAGGAAAATAAAAAGAAAGAATAAAAGAGGGCATAAAAATGAATTTCAATTAGAGCCCCATGCAATAACAGTGACTTGACTTGGTCCATACCTTTCAAGCATGGCCAAGTTATTTTAAATTGATGTTGATAGGAATAGTGAATAAGCTTGGCTAAACTTTTTAATCTTAGCCAAATAATCTAGGTTAGTTAGTGAATAAATCTGGCTAGACTGTCTAATCTTGGTCAGATAGCCCCAGGATAGAATAAGTTCTTATCCCAACAGTTTAATCTGGGCTAATCGTCATAGGAAGTTAGGTTAGAACATAGCGTAGTTTTCTTTATTTTCAATAAAACCAACTCAATGATCAATGTTGGACCATGTCTTAGATGCTTAAAAGGTCATTTGTTTAACCCCTTGGTGATGTAAACATGTAAAAGCTTGGGAAAAACCCATGATATGCACTTATCCTAAGTTTATCTGGGCGCATACACTTTTGCGCTAGCATTTATGCACCACTCATGTATCAATGGCTCAGATGATTGCGCCCAGATCTACGGTGGACAAGTCTTTCCGGACCCCCCTGACCGTTCTACCTTTAGTGGTGGGGGGGGCGGGTACGAAATCGGAGATAATGTATGCACGCATATAGACGACCCATGTTTCAGTGCTTAGATCTACGGTCTGTATTAGATTCTAGACCCCACCATCTGTTTTGCCTTTAATGGAGGGGGGGGGGTCCGGAATGTGTGTTAAAGATTGCGCACAGATCTGCGGTCGAAAGGAAAGCACGCAGATCGACGGCTCAAGGAATTTTTTAGAACCCCTCGACTGATCTACCTTTAACGATGGGGGGGGTCCGGAATGGAATCTTACTCTAGTGGGCCCCCTATATATATGTGGCATGAATCTACTAGTCCCAAATCCCAATGCCTCTTACTGTCTGACATACCTCGTCACCTCGTGATGTCATTATCCACCTTTCCCATAAAAGTCACATCCCGTAACTCCATCAGTCCTCCTCCCTTGTTCACTTGTGGCAAGTCCCCTCACCATGATTTTTCCCCCAATCAATAACCGCCACATCACTCATCTGTGTCCCTCAGTCGTTGTCACCTCCCATCTCACGTTCTAAATGACATGTTGGTCATTTATTACTGGATAAGTTATTCGTTAACCTGCTGACCTATCTCCCGCGCCCAACGGATACCTGTTTACTCAATACTACCCTCCCCACTTCATTCCTTCACCATTTACCCACTCATCGCACAAGAGAATTTACCCCGTTTTCCTCTTCATTATAGTCAGTCGCCCCCATCTACGGTTGTCCCCGCTAACATTGCTTTATTTCCAGGTATTGTTATAGTAATGGCACCAAAGTCAAAACGAACAGAAGGAGAGGAGAATCCGTTTCTCCCACCTCATGTCGACCTCGATAAGATTCCACTGGTCGACAAAGACTACTTAATCGCAGACACTAGGTGCGACTTCGAATTCGCAGACCTTCAATCATGGCTTAAAGAAGTATTCCTGGACTAGAGTGATGAAATTGGACTCTAGGAGTCCAACCTACCCCTGTATCTCTTCCCCCAGATTCACCATTTCCCAGAGTTAGCCCTCAAGTGCCAATCCCACTATATTCTCGAGCAAAGAGCCATCGTATCCTCGTCTGGGGAAGTTCTTTTCCTCATCAGGCCAGAAACCATCGACCAAATGATGCAAATATCCCAAGCCGACTCCGCCTCACCTTTTAACCTTGAAATCATTACAGAGTTATACCAGAATATGGCGTTTCCTCAAAGAGCTCAAATATTTGAGCTTTTTCTTCAACAGTCCGCTCAGCTCCCCACTATAAATCCCCCTTATCCTTCCTCCATGTTCTCAACAAAAGGAAACCAGGTTATCACGTCGTTGTGTGCCTTGTTGGGTTATTATTCAGGTCAGTGGGTAGATGAACCCATTCTGGGATTTTTTTCTATTTTCTCCACCAATGAGAAGCCCACTACATAGTTCGACTTCAGCACATTCCTGGCAAACAAAATTCATGAGAAATTCGTCAATTTTTCCACAGAAGGCATGTTCTGGTATTCTTCAATACTAGCATACCTACTTGTTTTCTTCCAAGCAGAAAAAATTGTTTTTTCTATGCAGAAGATGGACGGAGATGGCAGACCCCAGGCAGTAACTGCATGGACTTCCCTGCTCAAGCATAACTCCACAGAATTCAGTTTCAAGTAGTTCATCGATCAGTTCTACCACCCAGTGGTGAGTATACTCAGCGGAAAACCGGAACCCAGGATTAATGACGAAGTTCAAAATATCCTACATCTCTCGGACCATACAAAGACTGGTGATTGGTACCTGTACCAAAATCACATTGAGATCAGAGTCTATGGGTGCGAATTGGCCCCATATAAACTGCCCAAATACTTACCTATTAGAATATTTTCCCTGGAATACATAAGGCATATGATAAACTCAGATGATATTCATTTTGTGTCTTTAAAGAAGAAGCAACAACTCAGAATCAAAGGGCAGATTGGGTCTTTCATCTGCAATTGTCGAGACGTCGGGGAGGAAGCAGACAGGCTGCTAAAGGAAATGAAATTCTTTGTGAGTTTTACATGGCACTACGATCTGTGTAGGATCATTTTAGATATGAGGATAAAAAACAAGAATATCCTGTATGTCCATGAACCTAGGCCTGAGGTAGAAAAATTTGCAAACCAGACAGGATGGGAACCAAATACTTTGGTTGAAACAGAAAAACAAGACCTCCTGGTCATAGTATCACAGACAACCACACCACAGGATCCAAAGGAGAAAAGGCCTAGGCAGGATCTGTCACCTCCTATCACTTAAGTGTCATTAGAAGAATTTCACTTGCATACCAAAAGGCCAAAAAACAGTCCGGCTCCTGACCTGGCTGGAGAAAAGCAAATTCCATCCACTACAGTGATAGAGATTGATCGGTCGCTCCTCAGTACAAGTGGCAAATAGATCATAACCACAGTATTACCAAAGAAGCCTACAGACACTCCACCAATCAACCAACAAAGCAAAATAGGACCAAAGATGAGTATTTTTGAGAAATACGATCTGATCAAGAAAACGAATCAAACTCTGACTAGCAGCACCTACACCCAATTCTGGAAGGCAGACGTCGACTGCACAACACAGGATGCTATCGAAATTCAACACTGAGAAGGGCATAATGCACATGGAATTTCTCCAAGCGCAGGTACCAGAACCAAAGGTAATCATCGATTACAAAAGGGCCACTTTTGAATTCCAGACTAAGGATGTGCATCCATCTGATCAAATGGATCTGCATAGGAAAAATGGAGAAATGGTTTTCTCCACGTTGGCACATGATTCCACTACTACCTCCAGGTTACAAGTGTCTCTGAACAATGTCTAGACACAGTTGAAGTTGGAGAAAATATCATCCTTTGCCAAGGATAATAGGATCAAGACGCTGGAGGAACTGGTCCTCAAGATCGGGTATGATCCCTCGAATGTGAAAGCAGTCGAGGAGATGATCAACAAGAAAAACACAGACATAGCGTATTTGAGGAAACAATTGAATCTACCACCAACAGTAGACTCGCAGGCAAAGGAAATAGCAGAGACAGAAGGAGAAAAACATGAAATGCTTAAACTGATCATGGAGCAGAATGCACAACTGAAGGAAATGGAAGCTGAGATGGAGAAATTAGTGAGAGAGAAAGAACAGTCATAACCCATGGAAGTCATTCCATTGAGTGCAGTTCCACTCTCAGGGGTTAGCACAGCGTCACTAGTAGAAGTTCCATCGACAAATCCACCGACGTCTCTGGAAAAGATGGTTGAATTGGCTAAATCTATGGAAGAGATGAACCTGCAGGAGACAAAGATTAGCAAGCTCAAAAAGGAGATTGAGAACCTTCAAGAACTCAAATCTTCTTACCAAACTAGCTATTCCAAGGAAAAACAAGTGTTAGACCAGCTCAAACAAGAGTTGCAGAAGCTTCGGAAGCAAACAGTGGGAGGCAAAACATTGGCCGAAGTCAAAGAAAGTGTCTGGACAGACATCACTAAGTCTATGAACGAAATATGGCCAATGATACAGATTATGTTTAAGAAAAATGAATTGGTGCAGAGAATTAAACAAGCCATCGAGAAGATTAGATCAGAACTGGGAGAGATGCCCACACAGCCTAATGAAATCATCAAATTCCTGAATTCTAAAACCAGAGAGGAGTTGGAAGAGCTGAGAATTGAGGATAGAACAGAGACCATCCTTGAGGTCAAGAGAGTCTTGACCAAGAGAGGACTGATGCTTCAGCTGGAAGAAAAGGTT
>SNQJ01S0068210.1:0-14859 GCA_010110895.2 Picea sitchensis | reverse complement strand
ATTTCCAATTTTAGACTCCACTTCGAATGTCAACATGAAGAATATTCCTCTCTTAGCACTGCCTAGATTTTATGGTAAAAACAGTGAAGATCCAGACACCTTCCTACTTGAATTTCACATATTGTGTAGGAGATACAACTATGTACAAGATGCCCAGAAATTAAAACTCTTTCCTACCACCCTCAAAGACTTTGCATTAAGATGGTTCATGGGGTTGGGAGAATCTAGTATTAGGTCTTAGGAATCCATGAAAGACATATTTCTTAAGAAGTACCAATACTACTGTAAGACCAAAGAGTCTCATAATGACATCTTTAAATTCCAACAGTTAGAAGACGATACCCTTGAAGACTATCTGGAAAGATTTGGTTATATCTCCTAGAAGTCAAAATACCATGACCTCCCAGAGGATGCAGTTAGGGCTCTTTTCCTTAATGGAATTTCAGAAGAATATATAGAGGTGCTTAACCTGATGGCATCAAGTGACATCTATCATAAACTATTTGTTGAAATATGTGAAATGTGTAAAAACTACTCAAGGAGTAGAGCCAAAACGGGGAAGAATGTTCGGGACCCTTACAATAGAAGCTTAAAACTAGTTAATTCAGGTGGTATCACGAGAGCATAGATAGGGAACCTTTTAAAAAAATTTAAGATTGACATCTTAAGCACAATAGGTTCCCAGTTGGATACCCTTAAACTCAAAAAGAAACAGGAGGAGGAAAATGCATCAATGAGCATATTTTGCCCAAGATGCAGGAGGAAGCATTCCTCAAGGGAGTGCCCATTAGATAACATTTTAGTTTGTGGCTTCTGTACAGAAGACCATGTGACTGAAAATTGTCCATCATTGCTTGTTTTATTATCCATCTATAGGAGTGGAGATCTTGGGGAGCATTCTTATGAAACTAGGAGGCCATGGCATCCTAGGAATCAACCCACATACTCAGATCTACAGTCCCAAGTTTCACCCTATTATCAACAAAAGCAGTGGAACTCACCAGGTTGGAAAAACTGGTCTAATTAGTACCAATGTCCTTGGATTCAAGGATGGAGGGGACGACACAACCAAGGAAACCCTCAAGCTCTACCTATCCCTATGTACAACCATCCTTATCCTCATTTCTCATCAAACACTCTACATCTTCTACCAAGTTTTTTTCCACCACCTTTACCTCCTATCCCACAACAACAACCGCTCCAATTTCAAAATTCAAGCTCCCCAAAATCGACACTATTACCGGCACAGCCAATGCTGAATCCCAATAATAAGCCTCCTCAACCTCTTAACAATGTTGAGATGCAGGCCTTCCATACATATGTCATTACTCATGTTCCATTATAGGAAATGAAACTAAGATCGGGAAAAGTTCTAGATAGGCAGAGGCCTTCAGTAGTCATCCAGGAAGAAGAAGAAGAAGAAACTACCCAACAAACCACGAATGACACTAGGTGGGAAGATGTTATTATCCCGAAGAATCAAGAACCCAAGCTTCCCCAAAATGAACCTTCACAAATTACGAAGGTCCCTCCTTATCCAAACCGATTGGTAATCGAGAAACCTACCACCCAACCGGAATTTGACATTTTGAATGAATTGAAAAATATTTGTGTCAAGATTCCTCTGCTTCAAGCCATTAAAGTCATTCCAATCTATAGTAAGGTAGTCAAAGAATTGTGTATCAAGAATCCAGGTAGGAAGAAAAAGGACCCTCCTGCAGTACATTTGGTAGGAGGACTCTCTGAGTACATATCAGAGTAGCCAAATCTAGCAAAGTATGGGAATCCAGGAAACCCCGTAGTGACCATAACCATTAAGGAGGTCTCCTTTGGAAACAGTCTCATAGACCTAGGGGTAGCCATCAATGTTATGATTTCTACTACCTTGGAACAATTATAGTTACAACCTCTTCTTCGGCCTACCCCAACCACTTTGGAATTAGCAAATAAGACTAGGGTTATACCTGAAGGGATTTTAGATGATGTCATGGTTACTTTAGCCTCATGGGAGTACCCTGTAGATTTTCTTGTCATTCATTCAAAGGATCTTTCCCGAGGCCATCCTGTTATTTTGGGAAGACCTTGGCTAGCCATAGCCAATGCATTTATTAGTTGTAGAGAAGGAGAAATGACCATCTCAAATGGTATCTCTATCCAGAAGCTCACCATTTACCCTCCATCTCAACCTATTATGGAGAATCTATGGTGGCTTGAATGTCTATATGAGAATGAAGACTAGGAAGAACCCGTATTGCCAAGTGACCATGCATGGGCACTTCAGGAGCATACACCAGAAAATATGCTAAACCAATTCATTTATGTTATTACATGTGTGGATTTTCCACATTCTTTTCCCTAATTTGAGTATATGTTTGGGGAATAATTTCAAGAATAATTAGATCCATATGTTTTGTCTTCGACATCTTTTATTTTCGAAATCGATAAGTCTACCATTTCTTATACTATGTGTTGATACTGAGAGGGGAGTGAATCAGTATCAAGTACAATTTTAAAAAACTTTTCCAACTTATAATTAAACCATTCAATTATATCCAATGAGAAATGAACAATAGTATAAGAGTTACATCAATACACCACAATACACCATGCACAATATATATGAGAAATAATCAATAGTTTTTGTTCAAGGGAAGTAATGAATTCCAAAGGTAGCTACAGCTTCCAAAATGTACTAAAGGGAGGGATAAAACTCAGGAAGATACAATCCTCAATATAAAGAGAGATCTGAACTCTCTATGCTTTCCCCTTCCTTCCACCCAAGAATATATAGAGATAATAAAACTTTATTCAATTTTGGTCTGCTCATTCAGAGACTACTTGTACAACATGCCCAGCTCAATATTTAATATATTATTATGAAACTAGCACCACAAGAAAATAAAGTCCGTAATCTTTCCAATGGAAATTAAATTCCACTTCATTTTGGAGTCTGTATGAAAACGTTATGAGTGTTTTGAACCTGTTTTTTTACTAGTTTCGGGACTGGTCACAAACCCTATATTCCACAGAGTATGTCTCCATAATTATAGAGAATAAAGAGCTGAACTTTTACCAGAGATACCTTGATAGGTATTATTCTACTTAGATATTTCACCATCTGAATCGTTCTAGAAAAAAGTTATGGAAAAAATGGGTAAGATATTTGAAAATAACATACCAACTAGAACCACATCACCAAAAGACTTCATCCTCTACCTGAGAAATCACATTTGTCTTCTTCTCTCACGAATTCGACTTGTATCAAATGAATGTATAGTGATGTTTATTTATACCATTTATGTCACTTCCTTTTTAACATTAGGTCTGAGCTGACACTTTCTTATTTTGTAATTCTTTCTTTTAATTGTCTTAGGGGGCCTACATGTACAATTCACTTTGTCATCTTCAAGTTAGTTTCTCCTCAATACATGAGGGATCCACGTGGCTTGTTATACCACCCGGAAAGAGCATGATGTAATACTATCCATCCATGGGTGTTTTTTTTTTTTTTTTTTTCATTTTCATTTTCTTTCATTTCCAAATAACTTCATCGATCTTGTGGTCCAAAACCCATGACTAGGGTTGACATCAATGACAACAACCAATCTTCCAACAATCTCCCCTTTGTCATTGATGGAAACACTCGGCTCCCCCTATCATCCATGATCCCAATTTCTCCTTTGACATCAATGGAAAAGGGTGAAGCTCCCACAGGTTTAATGGAAGAAGGTAACCTTCTTCTTTGGGGAACACTCCCCCTAAGCATGTGGCACTCAATAATACTTCATCCTTATTTTTTGGTCTTTGGACGTTTTCTTCCTTAGAATCCTTTTGTGTAGCTTCTTTATTCTCTCTCTTATTCATACAGGATGTATATGTTGTTCGGTCTTCTTGTGCAGTTGCAATAATCTTCACAGAGTTATTTTCTACGATTTTACATTTTCGAGAATCAAAAATAAGAGTGTATCCTTGTTGATGATCCTGCATTTACTAACAGGTAGATTATGATTCCAAGTATTCAATATTGGGACATTCTTTGCTTTTTACATTTTTCTTCCAAGCTCACTCAGAGGTGACTTTGGCCAGGATGAGTCATCTTCGAATGCAACATTACCACCCTTTCTCTTCAGTGATGAATTTGTCTTGATCCCAGTCATGTGTGAAGAACATCCTTGTCTATGTACCATTCATATTCTTCTTTACATTTTTCAGCCCGGTCAATGCTGATACGACAATCTTTCATTGTCCCCAGGAATCTCTTTCCTTCTCCATGCTTGTGGTTGGCAGGACATCTTCATTCATATATGCAATCTCGTGCTTTGTGACCAAGATAATTGCATTTGTAGCATACAATATTTTTGTCCATCAGCGGGTGGAAATGGATTATAACTATTGACAAATCCGATTATTTCCATATCTTCTAATTTACACCATTCATGTTTCTTGTGTATTTGTTCCTTTCATTGATTACGCAATTCATTGCCTTATGTCCAAAATTTTTTTACCGACTAATGACCCAAGAAAGAAATTTTGATACAAAGAAGCCCACTTACTCCAAGTGGGCTTCTTTGTGATGTGGTCCATGTGGGTTTGCGATATATATTATTACGTATTTTCCTTCATATTGATTGGAGCTGCTTTGATTTCTGAAGGTGGGAGGGTCTTCTTGGATATTCATCTCTTTGTAATCATTCCTTCTTTCCGGTATCTGGTCCACTTCTCATCAACAATGCGGTAGTAGCTCTTTCTTCAACCTGCTTGTTGGTATTTGCATCTTCTTTGTGTGAGTTTCGCAATGCATCCAAGATGTGTTAAGTCTTTGACACTTGAGAGTTTGTAGCTCTTCCTCAATAGGACAACTTCTTGTTCAAGTTTCTCACAATCTTCTTCTTTCTTTATCATTGGACCTTCTTTACTTATTTTATTCTTCTTCAAGAGTAGAGTTTTTCAAGGAAATGTTTTCTTCTCTCGGTTTCTGAAAGTCTTCTAATTGTTTCTTTAAACACAATTGTCTTTTCACAACTAATCAATTCACTTCTTAGTTTTCTTTCGCGTGTCTTTGAGCTTGCTATTTTCAATCTCAACATGCTTCAATTGTTTAAGATTCTCATCTTCTTGTTGAATAATTTTTTCTTTATGATTTTTCTTCTTCTTCATTGGACTTTTATTCTTGATGTCGCTTCTTTCAATCCTTGGATGAGGGACATTCAAATTCAACATTGACCTACTCCTTCACAATTGAAACAAAATGACCTCCTATTTTCTTCTTTGAAATCACGAGATGTTGTAATCATCTTCAACTTCTTCTTCTTCTTCGGCTTCTTCCCTTGCATAAAGTTCTTGTAGCTTGTCAAGATATTTTGTTGATGCACATGATCCCACCTTGGTTTTCTCTGAATCATCAATCCATCTAGGATGGTATCTATTTCTAGTTTGTTGTTCCTTTTGCTTCCTTATGAATTGCGGTCTTTGGTTTCTTCGAGCATTATATCTTGAAGCAAGCTGAGATCCAAACATCTACCCAAGAGCTTTCAAGTAAGTTTCCATTCTATTTTCCGATTATTCAAATTGCTTCCATCAAATAGTGAAATCCCATTTGGAATTTTCTCATTTTACGCATGGGATCTTCCTTCCGATTGGTTAAAACATCTTGAAGGTAACCAGCTCGATATAATTGTTGATCTTGAGAGGGGGTGAATCAGTATCAAGTACAATTTTAAAAAAATTCAACTTATGCTTAAACCATTCAATTATATCCAATGAGAGGAAATGAACAATAGTATAAGAGTTACACCAATTACAACCCGACCACCATGCCTGATATATATGAGAAATAATCAATGGTTTTTGTTCAAGGAAAGTAAGCTGACTTCAAAGGTAGCTACAACTTCAAATGTAAAGGGAGGGATGGCTTCCAAGAGGGAAGATACAATCCCCTTAGTATAAAGAGATCAACTCTCATGTACCCCTTCCTTCCACCAAGATATATGAGAGATAATAAAGAGGCTAATTCAATTCTGGTCTGTTGAAGACCCTGCTTATTTTTGCTTGTCCCAGCTCAATTTTTAACATCTGATTCGGAAACTCATACACAAGATCGAAGTCCTTACTCGTTCCAATGGAAGTGGTCCCACTGTTTGGAGTCTGTACTGAAAAAGTTATGACTGTTTAGGAACACCTGTTGTTTTGACTAGTTTGAGTTTGGTCACAAACCCTATATATTGCGGTATATCTGTAGTCATGAGAATCAAGGCTGAACTTTTTGGGGTACGGTATGTATTCTCACTACCATGAGGGTTCTGCATCTGACTAATTCTAGAAAGAAAGTTATGGAAAAAATGGTAAGATGACCACAAGAAATAAGCAGACACATCGCAAAGACTTGTCCTCCTTGAAATCCGGCCTTCTTTACTTCTTCTTCTCTCTAAGTGGAGCTTTGTATCAAATATGAATGTATAATGATGTTTATTTATACCATTTATTTCACTTCAGCACTAGCGTAGGACCCGACTGACACTTTCTTATTTTGTAATTTGCTTTCTTTAATTGTCTTGGGCTTCCGCATGTACAATTCCTTTGTCATCTTCAAAATTCGAACATATAAACCATGAGGATCCGCGTGGTACATACCACTAGAAAGAGCATGATGTATACTATCCATCCATGGAATTGTTGTATCTACATGTGCATTTTCCTTCATGTCCAACATGGGTGTTGTATCTACATGTGCATTTTCCTTCATGTCCAAATAACTTCATCAATCTTGTGGTCCAAAACCCATGACTAGGGTTGACATCAATGACAACAACCAATATTCCAACACTATGCCCTATGAGATTAGTCCAGGGAAAGTTTTACATCTAAACTTCAGGCTAGATACAGACCAACAAAAAAAGTTAGTAGATATCATTAAAAAACAATCAGGAGCATTTTCTTAGAAATACACTGACATGAAGGGTATACACCATGACACATGCATCCATCATATATACACCCAGGGGGAAGTGACACCTGTTAGGCAACCCTAGAGAAGGATGAACCCAACACTCAAAGATATAGTCAAGGAGGAAATCCATAAGTTGTTAAATGTCGGATTTATCTATCCCATCTTCGACAGTAAGTGGATATCCCTTCTTGTAGTGGTTCCAAAGAAAGTGACTGGGAAATGGAGAATTTGTGTTGATTTTCGGGAACTCAATAAGGCCACTCTGAAAGACTACTTTCCTCTTACTTTCATTGACCAAGTTCTAGATACCTTGTCTGGAAAGAAGTATTTCTCCTTTCTAGATGGGTACAATAGGTACAACCAGATTCTTATAGCACCCAAGGACCAGGACAAGACTACCTTTACCTATCCTTGGGGAGCCTATGCTTATAGGGTCTTACCATTTGGATTGTGTAATTCTCCTGCCACATTTCAACGAGCAGTATTAGGGATATTTGTCGAGCTTATTCATGATTGTGTGGAGGTCTATATGGATGACTTCACAGTTTATGGCAACACTTACCACGAAGCCTTAGACAACTTAGAAAAGGTCCTCATCAGATGCCAGGAAATGAACCTATCCCTAAGTCATGAAAAACACAAGATGTTGTTAACTGAAGGAGTGATCCTGCAAAGATTGAGGTCATTATTAGACTTCCACCCCCCAAGACTCAGAAAGAGGTGAGAAGATTTCTTGGACATGCCGGATATTATCGACGGTTTATTGAAAAATTTACAAAGATTGTTGCACCTATGTTTGGATTCTTGATAAAAGATGTTGATTTTCTTCGGACTAAGCATTGTCAAACTTCCTTTGAAACCCTGAAAGCTAAGTTGTCTATGGCACCAATTCTTAGAGGGCCCGATTGGACTCTCCCATTTCATATATCCACTGATGCCTCTGACACTGCAATCAAAGGGGCATTAGGAAAGAAAGAAGACCAACAGTCCTATTCCATTTATTTTATAAGAAAGAACGTGTCCCCTGCCAAGTTGAACTACACAGTCACCGAGAAAGAGTTATTGGCAGTTGTTCATGCTATTAACAAGTTTCGTCATTACATTACAGGTTATGAAGTATTTGTATACACTAATCATTCCACCATTAGGTTTCTCATGAATAAACCTATAACTAATGGCTGAGTGACTAGGTGGCTCTTTTTATTGCAAGAATTTAATATTATTGTTCTTGACCGACCTATAAAGGATAATGCAATAGTTGACTTTCTTCTCTGAATAAAGAATGAGGATGATGACATCCCTATAGATAATAGTTTCCCAGATGAGCACCTCTTTTCCCTCTTTGTCAATACCCCATGGTTTGCATATATGGAAAACTATCTCGCTACTAGGAAGTTACCGTCTCATTTTTCACTTCATGAAAAGCGGAAAATTATTACATAGAGTGCTAATTACTCTTGGGTTGGTCATGATATTTTTCACACAGGTCCTGATTTGATTATTCATAGATGTGTCTGAGAGGAAGAGGTACCTAAAATACTATGATGGACCATGTGGTGGCCATTTCTCTGACAAACGTACAACATATAAGGTGTTACATTCAGGTTTACTATTCGCCTAGCATTTTCAAAGATGTTGCCAAGTATGTGAGAAGTTGTGATAGTTTCCAAAGGATAGGTAGACCTACATCATCTAACAAAATTCCTTTGCAGGCCCAAGTTATGATAGAACCCTTCGAAAAATGGGCCCTAAACTTTGTAGGACCAACTTCACCCATGTCCCGTAGGAATAATTATATATTTGTTTGTACGGACTATGTCACCAAATGGGTAGAGGAAAAAGCCCTATTTAGGGCCACATAGAAGTCTGTTGTCGAATTTATCTATGAAGACATCTTTACCCGCTTCGGTGTCCCTCGTGAAATTGTTACCGACCAAAGCACTCAATTTACTTCCAAGATGATGAAAGAGCTAACAGAGAAATATGGGATTAAACATTGTAAATCTTCTCCATACCACCCGCAAGCCAATGGCCAGGTAGAATCCAGAAACAAAGTTCTGGGAGCCATATTGACCAATATTGTTCAGTTACATCACCGAGATTAGGATGATAGGCTCCCAGAGGCTTTGTGGGCATACCGAACTACCTAGAGAAATACCATTGGGCATACCCCTTATGAGCTAGTGTACGGGAAACAAGTACTTTTACCTATAGAATTCCAAGTAAGGACCTTCCATATCGCCGCATAGTTGGGATTGAACCTGGATGAGGATCAAAAGAAACAATCCCTACAACTAAATGAGTTGGATGAAATCAGGAAAGATGCCATCCAACGGACGATATTGGTCCAAAACCAGAGGAGCAAGTGGCATGACAAGTTTATTAAAAAGAAACACTTCCAACCTGGTGATTGGGCCCTATTGTTTGATTCCTTGTTCAAAACCTTCAAAGGAAAACTTACCACCTGTTGGTTGGGCCCTTATGAGGTAGACACTATATATGACAATGGAGCTGTAAAAATTAAAACAATTGACGATGGACAAGTCTCCTTTGTGGTAAATGGACACCGACTTAAGTTTTCTCATAATCCCATTTCCAGAGAAGATTTTCTACAGGTCATGACAGCTAACAAGGCATTGGCCTTAGTAGATGGGGAAGTCCCCCCTTATTCTTGAAACATTTTCTAAGTTTCCGACTGTATATATGTAAATAGTTTTTGTATTTTGTTAATAAGGCAATTCTAGATATTTCTGTAAGTAATTATTTCACCGAGAGTACATCGTTTCAAGGATATTTCATCAAAACATTGTTATACTTGAATCTTGTGTCTGCTAAAGCATCAAATGAATAGTGACTTACTGTAATTAGCCATGTTTTTGAAAAATTATCATTTTTAACGCATTCTAAAACAGTTTCTCTTGAAACTCTTCACCACTGTATAAGGAAGTGATACCATAACTATCAAGCCTAGAGGTCTCTCGTACAGTTTTTTTTCCAAGAAACCTAAGTAAGTAAGTCAAGTGTCTTTATCAAAGAGTAACAGGGAGGTCTCATTAGCAGTTAGTCATGGAAACATCATAATAATTACAAAAGAAGACAGTGAGTGAGCCTAGAGATACCTTTATGTTCTTTCTCAATGGTACCATCCACTACACACTAAATAGCTTGATTATATCATATCTTTAGATAATACATGTCCTCTTAAGTACCCCTTACATCAGGACAATCACTAAGAAATATAACAGAAAGTCATCCTCTAACATAAATACCATCCCAATTAAAAAGAAAAAGAAAGAAAAAGTTGTTTCAGAGCTATCCCCCTATCTTCTTTCATAAGAAATATTATACTAACATATTAAAGGATGGAGGGATATTCTATGAGGGTTTAAGACGCTAACCTACCGATATACTAAACAAGTCTGCTGGCAGCGGGTACCGGCCTATGGTATGACTAGGTAAACCTGTCGGAGTACTGAACAGGCTTGCTGGCAGCGGGGCATTCTACTTAGTGAGGATGATGATGTGACAAAAGTAAATAATAAATCTAAAATTGTCCTGATGTATGGCATTACTTACAGACAAAGATGACATGAAATATGTGTGGTTTAGCTAAGGTTAATGAATCTCATAAACTTTCCATCGGGGAATGACTCTAAGACTATCTTGAAACTCTCTTGCCTACCTCTTCTTATCTATATATAGGATCTCTTATCCTATAGGTGGGGCCATCTCCTAACTGTCTCGTCAGACAAATCTGTGAAATTTCATCTTTACACTTGACATACTGTAAATCTTTGGCTATTGGGGGATACTAACTAGTTTCCTATACTTTTGATTGTGAGGTGTCACAATACTTAGGTGTGGGGGAGGGGTTCATGAGCTGACAAATGACCATTTCCTAGAGAAAGGAGTCTTTTCAATAATTTTTGTAGTATTACCATGATACAGGTTATTACATTGATAGTCATGTTATTTTTAAATGCTTAACTCATGTGTGCTATACATTACTGAACTCATGCTTAAAAGACCATTCTTTATTGGTTATCTTCCATTACAAACTACATACTATAGGTTTGACAATACATGTTTTATGCTTGCTATAACCTGTTTATTACAGGTTTTGACACTATATGTCATATACAAGAAGAATGAGTAAGCATGGAGTACTCTACCTCTACTCATTAACCACTACGGTTGTCAAAAACACTTCAAAATTGCAGTCTATCCTTTATAAGAGGAAAAAATGCACTTAATACAGGGGTACCAGATGAAGTACCAGATGAGGTGCCGGATGCAATGTCATTTAAAGTGCCATTGCATTGCATACTAGTAATTGTCCTAGATTCCAGGGAACTAGAATTCAATCACATTTAATTAAATTTGTTATAGGCATTGATTAAAAGATACTTCATATGGTTATGATAAAATGTCCAAGTCAAAAGACTTGGACATTGATATAAGTACACACCACTCCATTTCTCCCAATCTTGCCATCAAATTCAAATCTCCCACACATGGAAACTCGCACGCACATGTGGGCAACGTACTCCACCATAAGAGCATCCAAAATCGGGCTGGGCACTATATTGTTTCATTTTCCCTTGCCATTTTCTCTACCCTTTGTTAAGGAATTGTGCCCAACCTCTGCCGAATTTTCCCTTTGTTCTAATCGCACTTAGACTGTGTTAAACCTGTGCCATTTCTTGGCTTGTTTGCACCCTTGCTTGGTAAAATTTTCCCTCTGTTCCAATTGCACTCAGACCGTGCCCAATTCATGTCTCTGTGTGGCTCGATTTCTCCCTTGCTTGGTGAATTCAAACCCTGTCACAATGCCCAAGTGATACGAACCATCCTCCTATGCAGACTTGTTTTCCATTCAAGAATTATCACAGTGTAGGGAAGTGTTCTTCCATGCCGACTGGGGGCCATTTCTATCGAGTTTGCAAGGCCATGATGATGGTCTTTCTATGAAATTTTCAGTTGGTTTTGATGGAAAGATAGCACATGTAGGGTCTCTCAATTTTGCATTCACAGAAGAGTCAATTGCTACTGCAACAAAACTTCCAAGAATGGGAGATAGGTGGTTCAAGGATCATCAATTGCCGCACTCAAGTTACAACAGTGTGTTTAAGCCCGAATTCGAGAGCATTTCAAGAGAGAAAGGGTATGCTAAGGAGTGGATAAAGCTATAATTGGTCAATCCCCTTATCGTCATCACAAGGTTAATTACATGTGAAGGTAGATACTCCACCTTCAAAGCTTGTCACTCTAGATTGTTAGCTCATTTTCTATTCAATAAACCTTTAAACTTCCCTTTTTATTTTCTCAAAAGCTTGGAGAAAATGTCCTCTCAAGTGAGGAAAATTGTGACCAATCCCCACAATAGTCTCTTCCACCACAGTTTGATCAAACTCCTCATTATTACCGAACAAGAGAATTAGGGGCAAAGTTGGGATGCCTTTATCTACCAATTTGCAAATCCTCACTTAATAGTTAAGACCGGAAAAAAATCACTTATCCTAAAAACTATCTCTCCATCCAAGCCTCACTCTCCAAAAACTCCAAACTCCCTTGCACAAACTCCCTCTTTGTCGGAACAATAGCAAAAGCTTGTTGATATTCCTACTTCTTCATCGGGGAAAAATACCAAGAACAAAGACCAAAAGAAGCCTATTGTTGACCCCCCAATGCCTTCATTTTCTCTTGATCCTACACCTAAGAAGCCCCATGAAGTAATGCAGCAAGACTTTCCCATCATTCCCACAAAAAAGAGAGGAGCCAACCGATTAGGTAAGGGACCCTTTCGGAAGAGTACCCGAAACATAAGAACAAATCCTTATGCAAAGCCTCCACCTCCTTCAGATCCTATCCAAGTATCCTCTAACCATGAGAGCTCTCATAAGCAACCTAGAGAAGTCTCTACATATGGATTAGATCCACTAAGGAAAACGAAATCAGAACCTACCTCACCTTTCCGATCACCCATCACACCTACTTCACCCATGCCCACTCTTGATCCTAAATTTGATAAATTGACCACATATCTCAAAGGACCTAATCCTTCCTCGGAGATCACTAATTCTTCCCCAACTATAGAGGAGCTACAAAGGGAAAACCATCAGTTTCTCCAACAATTAGAAGAGAGGAAGACAATAGATGCACACCTTCATCATGACAATGCAGTCCTTCAGGCAAAAGTTAACTCCCTTCAATGGTTGGTCAATGGGATGACCCAATCTAACCACATCTTAAGAGAAAAATTAAAGCAACATAAGAGGCACAAGGCTAAGCCTACACAGCAAGAAGGAGAGGCTTCTAAACCTGACCCTCCTCAAAAAGCCTAGTTCCAAGGGATGACTTCTTTTTGTTTGCAGTGGGACCTGCAAAATCATCGGTGTGGGGGTATGGTGGGCCCGAGATATGATCATCTTCATGACATTATTATACACTTTTTGCCATATGTATATATGTGTTTTTATCTTTCAAAGAATCTTTTTGAAGAATTTTATGGTAAAATGATATAATCGGCATGAGGTACGTATAATTCATGTTTTGTGATTCACTCAAGTTTAATTTATCATATTTTATGGTTTCCAAGAGTAATTCATGTTTTTCTTCTATTACAGGGAAAAATGCACCATGTTTCTTGGTCTGACACTCATTCCGTCACTTGATCCAACACTCGTTCTGGTACTTGATCTGACACTCATTCTGGCACCCAGTGTTGCACAAAAACGCAAGGCAAGTTGGCGGTTATGGTATTGGCGACTAGTGGTGGACAAATCGAGCACATGGGTTTTTTTTGTCATCACCCCCTCCAGCTACTAATCTCAAGACAACTCGATTTCAGTTGTCCAAAAAGGGCAATCATTGGGTTCCTCCGTTTTGTTAGTTATGGATGCATTTAATGTAATTTGTCGAATTTAGAGGTGGTTGGGCCCTCTTGTGGTCAACCACCTGGGTTGTAATCTTATAAATACCAATAGGATGATCATTAGATTTTTAACCAAGTAGCATAAGAATCAGAATTGCTAGAAAAATGATTTTGTTATGTTTCTAGTTTTACATTGCCAGAATAGTGCCAAAACTGTGTTTTTGGATTTTTATGGTGAATTTGGCCTACTGAGATTGTGGTGTGCTTTTAGAGACTGACCATGACTTGTTGGGGGGACCACCAGCAATCTGGTAACTGTCTTCATGTTTATTTTTCATTTCCTAATTTAAATTGCTCTCTTTTTATTTTTTGTACATGTATATTTTTATTGTGTTAATTAGTTTACTGTAGCTTGCTATTTTATTTCTTTTTACAGGTTAAATGATGATTTGTGATAGTATGTGTTGATTTTATAGATTAGAAAAGGCTTGCAAGTCTCTAAGTCTCTTTACTAATTTTGTGTGCAATTAAAAAGTCTCTCTCTCATTATACTAAACCCACATGTAGTTAGATGATAAGTTATGCTTTCTTTTATATTTTTACAGTCAAGCTTAGAACAAATTTTTAATTAGAACAGAGCATAGTTTTAATCTGAGTTTGTTCTGACAAAGATTGATGGATGGATAGATTTGCTTCCAGTTTTTGAATCATAGCTTGCCTACTTCAGTTTTAGATAGATTTCACTTTCTTAGTTATTGGTTAAATGTAATTGTCAATTCACTTTTTAATATCATGTTTTTAAATTCTGGTTTCAGTCATTTTCTTTATCATAGCTTGAATGATTAAAATAGACATAGTATAGTTTCCTTTCATAGATTAAGATGCAATTGAATTTCTTAATTAGATAATGATGATCTCATCATGATGTTGATGGTTTATACATGAATATGTAGGGTATTTAACATTACTTGTATCATGGCTAAGTTTTCATTGGATTGTTTACTTCACACCTTTCATTTTGCCATTGAAATTAGTATTG
>SNQJ01S0068208.1:8367-22894 GCA_010110895.2 Picea sitchensis | reverse complement strand
GAGATATAAAGGAAATTATGCCAACCCGTGAACCCACAGTGAAATGAAAATAAAATGACTAAGTATGGTGATGGAAAAACAAGGTATACTTTACAAAAAGAAAAACAAGATATTTTTCTAAGTATGAAGAAGTAATATGGCAAGGAAAATATAGGGGTCAACACACACTTAGTTTCATTTTCTTGGTTCTTCATGCCATAGTTAGTCTCATATTCTTTATGGGATCACTCACACCATTTCCCTTAGTCGTATTTCACATTTTGGTGCGGACATCCTTGCCATTTATTCATACATCTCTAGGTTCATGGGTCTGTAGGTCCACATGTCTGTAGGTCCGTAGTCCCACATTCTAGAGAATGACTCTCTCACTTCCGTGACCCACATAATGGCCTTGTCTCATACTTATCCATTTTTCCTTATTTCCACTCTACTCTTCCTCCTCACCATTCTCCATACTTAACCATTTCCACATTTATCCATATCCATAATTAACCATTTCCACATTTAGCCATTTCCATACTTAACCCATTTCCGTACTTAGCCTATTTTCATTTTCATTATCCACTTAGTTCATTTTCATAATAACTACAACTTATTAATTTTCATAATTCATTTCTATTTTATTTACAAAAAACTTGCATTTAATGTTTTAACATTGTTTCTTATCCTAAGTTTGTTCCCTCTTTTCATGGACCTGCCATATTGAGACATGTGGTGGTGACATGGACATAATCTCAAATGACATGTGACAGTGAGGTGGACCAATACCATAATTACTTGTGGAAGTGAAATGGAATAACCTATGGGTGACACATGGATATGACATGGTCATTGACCAGGTTATGACTGGGCTATGAATGGACACTAACTGGGTCATCAAAATTTTATTAATTCATGAAATTTTCCTAAGGCATGAGAGCTACACCAAAGTCTCTATAGTCTTGTTTCTGCACATGAGTACTATGGTAAACTTTTCATTATAAACAATCAAAAAACCTTGACCACAATGCATGTGGGATATAATTTTAAAGTAAAAATTCTAAATTTTAATGGAGTGGAAGAAATTAAGTCAAGCACTAAGATTAACCTATGAGTTAAATGAACAATTGTTGAGTGATGAATGTTTGGAAGCCATAACACAATATTTTGGTGTTCGTTTGGGGAAAACATTACCTCGTTGGAAAGGTAATTTGACAAGGAACATGATGGAATATGTTTCAAGAGGAAAAATTGGCCATAACCATCCCAAAAAGTTTAAATAACAATCAATTAGTTTTTCATGGTTTTATGAGAAATCTGCTTGGAACCTCAACTTCTCGAGCTTATAAATTAAGATCCGGAACTCCAAATTGCGCTCAAGAGGACCCATTGGAAATATGAGATGTATAATATTCCATTTGGAATGTTTTCCATGGTTGAAAGGGAAAATATCTTACTCAAAAAATTAAAACATGGTCTGCTTTTGTTAAAGGCAGTCAAATTGAAAAAATTGAAAACAAAGTTTATTAAAAACAATTATTAAAGGAATAAGAAGGCCCTACTTGGAGGAAAGAATTTTAATGATTTGAATTCATTAATGAGAATTAAATAAATTAAAAATCAAAATTGGTTTACTCCAAAAAGGAATCATGGAAATTTCTAGAAAGGAAAAATCTAACTACAAGAACATTGAGAGTAGTTATGCCACCTCAACCACAGCATGTACCTATAAAGGAGCTAGGTGCAAGAAAGTGAAGGTTACAATATTTTTCCATCATAGTGAGTCAAAAATTAACTCTACCCTTTCAGTTTTTATTTTGTCCATTTTTACTACAATCATTTATCATCTTGCCTTTGTCTTCTCGATATTATGTGGGATTCAGGTTGACTTTTGGTTGTTGATCTGTATTTTATGAGCAGAACGAAATGAATACAGATTATTAAAATATGATTAACACATAATAACAGAGATACAATAAAACTAGTTTTCTATTCAATAACAAAATAATCTGAAACTGTAAAATAAAGTGAAAAACAAGCCTGTTGGAATGGTGGTGGCTTATCTCTAAGAAGAGATGTGATGACTTTGTTTATCCACAAGAAGATGATTAGAATGAGGTTCTCATGGCCTTTTTACAATAAACAAGAATGTAAAAAATCCTAAACATCCAAAAACCTAACCCTAGGAGATGAAGCACCAAAAGTCATGCGGGCCCCGTTTGGGTAAGTCAATACATCAACTTCCTGGGGTCGTGACTTTTGCATACGATCTCTATTTTAGGCGCATGATATCTTGTTGAAAAGGTATCATCGAGGAGATTCATTTTGGGGGATCAATCATGGATTTGTTTATAATTGAGAAGATTGATCCCGAAAAACCTTCATTTAGGTCCTCAAAATGGCCCCGGAAGTTAAAACTGCTAAAACTAGTAAATTGCCAAAATTGCTAAAAGAGTGTTTTGAGTGAGTTGGAAAAGGTGGGTGGCCATCGATATCCACCTGGATCAATCCTCCCTATTTATGAATCAATGGTCTCCATTGCGTTTAGTTCCCCCATCAGATGAGGAAATGTCTATTGAATTTGGCCCCGGGTGATCCACTTGCCATGGTGCAGGAGTTTCCCTTCTTTGACGACTTGATAAATATGGATCCTTTGTTGTCGAGTGCCTTTGATCCGTGTGTCCACAATATGATCACTATATTCTTGTTGTATGCATTCAGGGTTGAGCTATGTTGGTGTCAATTGCTCTGCTATCTTTGAGGTGTCCAATAATGGTGGGAAATATGGCTGAAGGAGAGTCACGTTGAATACTGGGTGGAGGCCAAGGAAAGAGGGAATGTTGAGCTCAAAAGAATTGTCACCCACAAACTTGGTGATGGTTTACGGCCCATAACATAGTGGGTGAAGATATCAATGGGGCCCTGTAAGGAGTTCTTTCTGCAAATGCATACAAACTTTGTCTCCCACCTGAAACTTATGTGGCACCTGATGTTGATCATGGCGCTATTTATACTTGGCATTAGACTTTTGTAGAATATCCTGAACCTATTAGCAACTGTGTTGGATTCGCTCAATGAACTAGGTGTCTTTGTCAACTTCTGGTGGATGATTTAGTTGAGGTTGTCACCAGGGGTAGTGCAACATCCATGGGGCCCAATGGTTGGAATCCCAACCCCACTGGAAAGGGGTTGTGGCCAGTTGATCTATGCAGAGATCGATTGCAGCTATGTTGGACATAGGGAAAACTCTCATCCCATGTGCGACATTGTTTTGAATTATACATGCGCATGATATGTACGATCATCTGATTGATGACCTTAGTTTGGACATATGTCTAGGGGTGGAAGGCAGTGGATTTGGTGATATTGGTATCCAGAGGCTCGACCAGAATGTGGTAAGGAAATGACTATCACAGTTTGAGATAATGGTTTGTGGGATGCCAAAATGTACCCATACTCATTCAAAGAAGATCTTGGAAGTGGCTTCTACTGTGATGTTCTTCTTGCAGGTGGCTAGAATTTCAATCTTGGAAAAGTGATCAACAACCAAAAAAACACAGTCATTTCCCCTCTTGGTGGATGGGAGTCCCGACTTGTAGTCCATTGAGATGGATTTCCATAGCCTGTCAGGAGTAGGAAGAGGGGTGTACATGCCTTGTTTCTTAGTGGTCGATTTTGAAATAGCGTAGACAGTCTAGGACCTGATATATTTGTCGACATCATGTCTAATTTTCGGCGAGAATAAATGTTTCTGTAGCACTTTTTTCACGGGCGAAATTAAATGCTGGCCAACTAGAAGAGTGGATCCGGTCCAGGGTTGTCTAAATAACCCAATCCGTTTGGGATGACCCACCCCGATGGGTTTAGCGGCTCTGTTAGCCGATCTAAGTCCTAGAAAAAACAAATGAAAACTACACTAAGGAACTAATCTAAATGAAAACAATAATTAAAGAAAACTAAATAACAAATCTAAAATACCTATATACAATCTATTACCTAAATTATACAACTATAATTCTATAAAATTAAATGTTCAATTGCCAACAGAATCAGATCCAATTACAAATATACAATATTTACAGATTACAGATTTAAATGAAAACCTGCAAAAATCATTTGTGAACTGTCCTAAGACGACGAAACTATTGTTTTTTATTTTTATAATTTTATAAGAAAGAAATTGAATAAAAACTAATCTAAGATAAGCAACTAAAATAATAATTCTAACTATGAATCTAAACTATATATATATATCTAACTAAACTACTTAAATAACACTAATAAATTAACTATCAAATAACAAATAACAAATTGACCTGAAGTAATGCTTCAGGTTTGTCCTATGTACAATAGTTGATTCAGCTGTTCGGTGGGAGGAAACCCGCACCAGATTCTCCATGAGCTTCTCATAAACTAGAAGCAATTGTGCTCTTCAAATATAAATGACAGGACAAACAAGACATAAAAAATTACAGCAATCGTATAATTTACAAACCATCACAATTAGATAAATCTGTGTGCAACAATTTGTGCAAAACAATTCAATTAATGAAAAAGATAAACCTGTATTCATTAAATTGAAATAAAGTGATTGTTGTATTTTTAAATAAGAGAGATCAGGTATGGACAACATATAAATCAAATCACATCAACATGCAATGAACTATGATAGCTAAAGTAGTCGATGACTCATTACAAACTGATATGAATAAAATCTGAAACAAAAGTTTGATATATTGAAAGCGAAAGTTGTTACAAGACATCAACTTTCATCCCAGTCTGTATCATAAATCCACAGTCTCGTTCTCCCACGGTGATGATGATGTTTTTTTACAAAAAATAACAAGTGTTTAAAGACTTCCCACAGGGTAAAACATCCCTGTGGGAATTATCCAAACAGTTTACAAAATATCTGGGGATAATCTCCCAAGTCTAACTAAAACTAACAACCTATAATAAAACTACATCACAAAAACATCTCTCAAACTGCCACAGCATGCCCCATTGATCATTGTAATTTGTATGCCCTTGAAAGAGGGCAAGAATAGACAAGATTAGAGGATATTTTATTGATAAAATTGACAAAAATCTAATTTTTAAGACTAGCTACAGAATCTTGCGATTCTGTAGCTGGTCTAAATTGAACACATAATCATTTCAAAACCAATTCAAATCTTAACAGAATTATATTCAAACTATTAAACAAATATTTTATTGCTAATTAGAAACCAAACGAATCATTCAAATCAAAACTTGTATGCAAATTGAGACAACCAAAATCGTGGTCAACTGAATGCTAACAGAGATACACACACTCTGTTCAACATTTGTTATCACTAATTCGGGGTAAACAGAATTGCTTAGATAATTTGAAAGCAATGAAATCATTTTCATGAACCAATTTTAATCGATACAAACTGTAACCGGTTAAACAAATCATTCATTAACAACATCATTTTTTCAAAGTCAAAGCCAACAGAGTCGTTTTGCAAATCAATATATTACATTATATTTACCAAACCACTCACTGATATTGACGCATTACACACATAAAGGATCATACCAATTCAATCCTACTGAATCGTTTCAAAATCAAGCCAAAAGAATTGGATCGAGCTAGCTTGGGACCGACATAATCCAAAAACAACGAAATCGTATCAATCCAAAACATAGCTGTGTTCTGATTTTATCACATAAATCTCTTGTATAGGTCAGATGCAATCAAAATCCAAAAAGAAAAATATTGATTCAATTCAAAATGGAATTGTTCCGAGTAAATCGAAGTCAACATGATTGTTTAGAAACAAACAGAACTTAATCGAAATCAAACCAAATCGACTATCCACACAGAATTGTTTCAAAAAGAAATCCAAACAAAATCGAAAACAAATCAATCATTTAGACTAAACTGAGAATAATAAAATCTCATTAACTAAATCATAGTTGTGTCCAAGTTTAGCAAATAAATCTCCTGTACATGATTCATAACGAAATTGTTTTGGTAAAATAACGCAACAGAATCATTTTGAATCAAAACGAACAGAGCTATTGAAAGCAAATGCAATCGGTTATATTAATCCAAACCAACTCATAAAACGAAATTAATATTGAAATTCATACCTGAATAGTAAGAAAAACCTTCGATCGTGATAACTTGGAATTGACGAAGTTCGTTGTTGCTTTGACGTTCCTGAAGACAATTGAACCGGTGGTTTTTTGTTTCTTGTCGTTATCTTTAAGCCTGTCTCTTTCTTTTGAAAGCATTGTAACTTTCTCCTCTAACGATTTGATCTTTGATTGCAACAAGGAAACATCGGTGTAATAAAGCTCTAGCCACACATTACATTGGATGCATGATGGTTGCTCAGGCATTGGCATCGCTGGTGAGGGTTTGTTCAGATTACCAGGGGTTTCCTTGTGCAGCTTGATTCCCGGGTAGTTAGGATTTTTTTTGAGGCACGGGGGTAAGTTAGAGACATAGTCATAGGATTCTTTAGAGCATAGGCCATGAGAATAGGGGTACTCTTCAGCTAGGAAACGCTCGATATCAGAGTCCGAGTCCACGCTCAGCACTATGGGCTTTTGGTCGATGTTCTATTTAGGTTTGTTCCAGGCAAGTATTGATATCAATCAAGCATTTTTCTTCCCCCTTTTGTCAACAGTATTATCACTGTTGTCTTTCTTCCTCCCAGGTCTTTTGACGGCCTTAAAAGCATCCTTAGCACACGGGTTAACCAAGGCATCAGGTAGGTCCAAGTCAGGGAAAACTGAGGGTTTGACAGGGGGTAGAAGGATATGAAGTGGCATGGCTGGTCCAGCCAAAGTCTCACTGACCACAACCTTGTCGATTTGAGAAAACTCTGGATTAGCAAAGCCATTTCTAGACAGAAAGGCTTGCCAATTATCACCACTAAGGTTTAAATGGTGGACGATAATGAGTCTAATCAAGCCTTGATGAAAAAGGATACTATCATCCTTCTCACGCTTGAATCTCTTAGACATCTTGTAAAGACTACGCAAGAAGTAATGTGGCATGTTCAAAGGATAGCCCATGAAATTCATCAATAACCAGAGGTGATACAAAAATACCAAGCCATACCGACCTTCACAGGTCACAAACTATTTAAAAATTACCAAAAGATCGTGCCACTTGGGTTTGAGGGTAGAAATAGGAATACCTTTATCATAGGAAACAACCTTTCTTGATACGAATAGTAAAGGCCATGACACCTCGTTGACTTTGGAGTTTTTAAACCACCTTTGGCCTGTAGCTGCTAGTCCTGTAGCTGAGCTTATGAATTCTTCATTGAGCTCGAGCTGTATGTCACCGACTTTAGCCCTGCACCCATCAAAGGTGAGGGTGAATTGTTGGGCAACTGAAAGGTTGAAACCCTCGAACCTCTGTATAAACACCAGTCAACCACTGTTTTCTAAATCCTTATGGGCATTAACGAATAGTAGCAGAGTTTGGCTACCATTTGGCTCTATGTGCACCATAGGTGCCATAGACGGGAGAAAAAGGTAAGCAGGGTGTTCAGGCAAGGGTTCGAACAGAGTATACATAGGGGAAGAACACTCAAGGGCTTACCCGAAAACTAGCAGAGGTGACCCGGGATAGGGGGAAATGCATTAATGACAAAATGTGCGAAGGTGGTGGAGCTGTCTCAGCCCATGCAAAACAGTCATTTCCCACAGTACAACCGACGATGCATATAATGATTCAAATGACTATTGCATATGTTAAAAACCATGCCATTCAAACAATCAACTAAATCTATGGTAATTCAACCAAACATTTGCGCGAGCAATAGTTTTAGCATAGTTTTAAAACCAAAATAATGATTCAAAATCAATACCAAGGGTTTGATCATATGAAATATGTGTTGTATGAAATGATTTATACCAAGGGTCTAACCACAACACCAATGTGTTTTCATGAAACCAATGTGTAAAAGAAATCGATGAAAGAACATAGAAATCAAACCACCAATGCATCACAAACTTGATCATAAGAATATCATCACAGTCTTGTAAAACGAAGTCATATTAACAATTAAAAATTCCAAATGAGTAAAGATCTTGGAGTCTTGCCAATTGTGCGACTATAATCAAATTGGAAACGCAATGAACACGTAGACAAGAGTAACAAAAATAATCCAGTGACGATTTTAATGTGACTTCGAAAACCAAGTTTTCACACTTGTAGTCGTGAAAACGAGAACCAAGGTAAGTGTGCGAACGCACGAAATAATAGTGTCATTTTATTGCAAATATTGCGATGCAAATTAAGGGTTGCAAAACACTAGTGTAGGTAGCTTATAAGGACAGTATAAAAATGTGAATTGGCTGCCAACACACTTCCACTATCTTTTAGATGCCAAAGTGTCATGCCACCCGACTGTAATGATCTTCCCAAATTAGCTTCTCATGCTCGCTTGATGGAACGAAGATATGGAAAGGACGACACAACAACCCATATTGAAGATGGAAATTAGCGACCACTGAGTTTGCCCAACATTTGGTAGGTGGTGTAGAAGTCAGGGTTTGTCTCGTAGAGGTGGGGCCATCCAAAGATATCATGGTTGCAAGAGTCTAGCACCATGGTGAGTACCGCGATTGGAGGTCCGTTGAGTCTATCAACAATTTGGTTGGTACTTCCATTTTTATACTTGATGTTGAGGTGGAACGGTTGTAAGTATCTGGACCACTTCTGATGGCAGTCATTCTGCAATTTTCCTTGGGTCTGTATGAACTATAGTGGCTTGTGATCAGTGTGGATGATTGTCTCCTTCCCAAGAATGTAATGTCTCCACTGGTGGAAATATTGCACAATGGAGTACATTTCTTTGTCGTAAGTATGGTACTTACAGACAACATCTGACAGTGTCTCACTATGATATGCCACAGGGTGGCCGTGTTGAGTTAGAACGACTCCCACAACATAGTCTGAAGCATATGTCTCGATATCAAAGGGATGTTGCAGGTCTGGTAATGAAAGTACTGGGGATGAGAAAAAACGGTTGTTCAATTCATCAAAGGATTGTTGTTGGGATATACCCCACACAATGTTTTCCTTACCGCCACCCCTAGTTACTTGGATGAGGGCCCATGCGATATGAGAGAGTCCCAACATGAACCTGTGAGAGAAATTGGTGAGGCCCAAGAAGCTCTGAAGTTCAGTGAGTGTGTTTGGGGTTGGCTAGTCATGGATGACTTGGATATTGGATAGATCCACATGCCCACCATGTCGATCAATGATGTAGCCTAAGTAATGGACCTTGTGCATGTTGAAGGAGCACTTTTCCATGTTTTCATATAGTTTGTGTTGTCGCAGGGTGTGCAGAACCTACTGAATATGTTGCAAGTGTTCCACCCAAATCTTGTTGTAGATGAGGATGTCATCCAGATACACCAATACAAAATTATTGGTGAAAGTTCGTAGGATATTATCCATCATCCTCATCAAAGTTGTTGGAGCATTTGTTAAACCAAAGGGCATGATCAGCCATTCAAAAATACCTTCTTTTGACTTGAAGGCGGTCTTCCATACATCTGTTTGTTCTATTGGGACCTGGTGGTAGCCATACTTCAGATCAATATTACTAAAGTTTTTTCCCCCCATGAGATGATCAAGGATGTTGTTAATTTGGGGAATCAGGTATCAGTTTCAGACTGTGATTTTATTCAGGGCCCGATAATCAATGCAGAGTCACTAGGTCCCATCTTTCTTCTGCACTAGCATGATTGGGCTCCCACAAGGTGATGATCTAGGATGTATGTGCCCTTTGTGGAGCATTTATTGGATCTACCTCTTGATATCCTCATTTTCTAACAGAGAGTGGAGGTAGACTGACCCATTGGGTAGCGGTGCGCCTGGGCTCAGATCGATGGGATGCTTGACTTGACAATGCAAAGGTACCCCAGTAGGAAAGGAGAATATATCTGAGTATTCTTCCAAAACCTTATCTACTTTCTTATGTTGTGTAGAGATATTGGCCGCTAAAGCCTTAGATGTGGTTGTGATATTTCACTCAATCTGAGAGAAAATAACAAAGAAAAAAAAAATCTCGGTCTGAGAGATGACCTTCTTACATTGCTTGGAAAAGATCAAGGAAATAACACTAGGAGGGACTGCCTCAGGTATCCTTTACAATTTCGTGTTCAAAGTGATAATAACACTACAAGGCCTAGACTCATATACATCATGACATTTCTGTAAATAAGGTTGGCCTAAAATAACATTACAAACTTCAAGAGGAGAAACATCACACAATACCTCATCTTTGAAGGGCTTGATGTCATACGACAATCGACATTGTTGGCTGACGCGGAGATCGCTTCCTTGGTGAAGCCATCCAATGGTGTAGGGTTGTGGGTGCGGCATTGTTGGCAGGGCCAACTACTTGAGGACCTCAGCTAATATGAGGTTATTCTGGCTACCGCTATCAACGATGAAGTGCAACATGGTGCCTTTTACCCACATTTGTGAATGGAAGAGGTGCTTGCCTTCTTCTGGATCGTCTGGTTTACCAAGCTGGAACTTAGTGGTAGAAACAGTGGCACTAGGTTCCACATCAATGATCTGTCTTCCCCTTTCTATTTTTGAATCAGATTCAAAACCCACATCTGATTCAGAGGCTTTCACTTTGGCCACTAGAGACTGATTTGAGCATAAGTTAGCAGTGTTATTCCAAGGGATCTTATGGAAGTCCCATCACTTCCTGGTATATTTCTTTATATTTTCATTGTCCTTCTTTTCTTGCAGCTTGGACTGGTTGTCCTAATATTGTCCATCTTTTCTTTGTCCTTTGTTCTCTGGGTTGGGGCCTCCCCTTCCTAGATTTTTCTATGAGGGGCTCTCGGGCCCAAATTGTCGTGTCTTTTATTTGAGCTTCTGCTCGATTTTGACAGCATATCGGTACGCCTCGCCCAAGGACGAGATGTCCATAAATTTCATTTCAGTCTGGATGTCTCAATGCAGAGCACCATGATACTTGAGCACCAAATGTCGCTCTAAATATTTGATACCCATCTTGGTGTGAAATGTATAGAAGATATTTGTGACCTCTGGCACTATTTGGTCTCTTTATTGCTGCAGTGTGGTCCGTTCGGTATACAAGTCGTCATAACTTCCAACAAGGTAGTATTGTTCCTTAATAACATACCTGAAGGATTCCTAGGTGGTCGCGACTGTAAATAATGAGGGTTCCTCTGTCTCCTTTTTCTCACAGAAATTTTCCCACCAATTGGACAAGTTGAGCAACTAAGAGGGGGGGGTGAATCTGTTGTATACACAATTTTTACTTTTATCTCTTTAATACAAATTACTTTTTTAATGCATATTAAAACCTAATAAATATTTTGTCTCAGTGAAAATGAATTAGTAACCATCAATCACATGAAATGGATAGAGACACAAAATATTTATGAGGAAACCCATAAAGGGAAACACCTATTCTTCTTCTTATGGATGTAAAGAAAGAAAGCTACTTTAGTTACATCAAATTTTGTCTAAGAAACTAATCAGATGAGGCTACTACCTTTTTATCTTCAACACTTTCTGAAAGATAAATTCTACTGTTTGAATGCTAGCTTCAACTTGCAATGAGCCTATTAGTCTCCCTAGCTCCTTCCTTCCTCCCTTTAGTACTGGCTTCAACCTGTTTCAAACACTCTTCTTAAAATGTCAATATCCTTTAGTTAATTTATTTCTATGAAAACAAACCTGTAACCGTCAATTCCATCTTTCCCAAACCTGTTATTTTTTTCAACCAACAAACATATTATTCAAATGCAACTATGTTCATACTCTGTCAATGCCAAAACTGATCAACTCAATATGTTCATGTTTACTCTATTATAAACCTGGAAATCAAATCTGTAGATAATATTCATTGCAACAAATAATGATCTCAATGTATATTTTAATTACAAAGATATTCATTAACTATTTAATGCATATTCCCTTGATGTAATTGCTCAATGAATCAAGCATTTCATACCTCTATTCTAGATCTACATCAGAGTTTATTCACTGTAAAAACAACCATATGATCTACAACATCAGAGTGTACCTCTTCTCTGTGAATTTCTCATTTAAGGAGAAAATCAAACTATTAACCTCTGTGCATATATCTCTCAAAAATAAATTCAACTTATTGATCTCTCTACGTTTATCTTTCAAGAAGACATTTGATTTCTGAATTCCAGAGCTTCATTTCAATCGTTTCACTGCTGCGTTTTTTGATCTTTCAGTCCACTTCTGTGTTTTTCCTCTTTCAATCCACTTCTACATTTTTCACAATAAAGAAACCAATCGACATGGTTAAATAAAAAAATTCTAACTATCTCAAATAAATTTACACCTGTGTTTTCCTCCTAGCAAATGATCAACAGAGTTCCAGGAAAAAAAACGTGAATCAACCTTTGTGTTTTTTCTCTTAAAAACCCATCACCGAGTTCTTGAACACACTCTGTTCTCTCTGTGTTTATCTTTCTCTTACAAAGCTCAGAAATTTCATGAGGAAGTGTTTACATTAGTTGTTGTAGCTATCAATGTTAACATTTGTATTACTTATCTAGAAAACTTCCTTAACATAGGTGATCCAGGGGATCAAATTTTGCTCAAAATTCAAAGTTCTCGGAATCATCTCAAATCGAATGGGAGCATAGGCCTCATTGTTACGAACCCAACACAACTCATTTGGGTTCAAACGTACGTCGAGAGTGAGAGATATCGCGTTCTGTTCAAAATGACAAACAGGTAAAAAAGGGGTGTTGACTGTACAGTCCGTACAGTCTGTACGGACGCTGACGTGGCAGGCCGTACAACACGTGGCATGCATTTATTTGAATAGTTGGCATGTGACATGGCATGTTTTCAACAAATGGAATGGCAACACGTGGCCCAATCAATGGCTTCCACATGTCACACACATATTGGTTTAAAATTTATGCATTCAGTAGGACTTGACCCCGTGACCTCTGGGCAGGGGAAGAGACTTGGGAAGGGCCGCCGACCGACACGCCACCACATGTTCCTTGTAATATAAATATTTCACATTATATTTATGTTGATATGTATTATATGGTGGGCGCGGACCGGGCTGGGGCATATCCCCGGCCCCCAATCCCGCGTATATACAATGTGACCACATTACTATATGCGCGCTCTATTGTATAGCCCTTTCATTTGAGCCATCAGTCACATGGTATGCAATGTGACCATGGGTGCACCTATGTTTATAACCATTTGAGATTTGGCCCTTTATTTATATTCGCACGGTCGTATGGCGCTTCACATGCCCACGGGCCTTAGACGGTCAAGGGCCAGCACGTAACCGTGTGACAATTTGTACCGATCGTGCGGTTGCACTCGGTGCTAAGTTTTTACGCTTAAATATGCATGTGGCCTAGGTTGAGAAAACAAGGGTGCATTTTGTAGATGCAGAGATAACAAGTTTGAAGGGGGGACTTCTAAGAAGCCTATCTTCTTCAATTTTTGGCCAAACGAGGTGCTGAAAAAGCCTAGCTACGGGTTTTTGGACGTTCTGAATCCATTGGAGTAGTCTATTTGGCATTTTGAGCATTGTAAAGCACATTTTTGATCACTTTGAGAAAATAATACAAATGATCCATTGGAAGCTAGACCAGGAGATGTAGCCCAAGAGAGGGGTGAACTCCTTTATCATTTGTTGTGTTATGTGTTTTCTGTTCACTTTTTTTGCTGCTTTTTATATCCATATTGAATGAGTAAATCCTATTAAATTTGTGTTTCAAAGTTGATCCATTTTAATTTTAACACATAAAATTTAACTTGCAAATATTTTCAAGAATACAAGTCTTCTTCATTTTTAGATCAAGTTGGTATCAGAGCATAGGTTTTTGAATACTTGATTATTTGCAAGTGTTTTGTTTTCTGATGCTCACAAGGTTGAACCTCACAAGAGGAGAAGGTCAACTTGTACAGCCAACTTCTCATCCTTCAAGGAGGAAGCTTATATCATCACCGCAAGTTTCAAGGAGGCATTGACCAAGTATGGCTCATGAAGACAGTCATGAACATGCTCCTGCAGAAGATGAAGATGTCAGAAAGGTTGTCATGGAAATGAGAGAGATGATGAAAATCTTGATGGAAAGGAATACAAGGTCACAAGGTGAAGGCTCCAACCCTTCAAAACACAAGGGAGATAGTGGTGATAAACCTCCAAATGGAAATGGAGGGAATGGTGCTTCTTCACCACCCTCACCTCCATCTTCTTCTTCTTCTTCTACCAATTCAAGACCTCTTCCAAATTCTCCAAAGGGACATGGTAAATACTAAAACTCCTTCACAAATTCCTTCGTTAAAGATTGATATTAAATTTGAATTGCCAATGTACAATGGATAAGTAAATGCTGAGAAATTAGATAATTGGATTCGTCAGATTGAGGTGTATTGTAGGACACGAAAAATTCAAGATGATGAAACTAAGATTTAGCTTGCTTCTTTAATATTGGATAGTGCAACACTCATTTGGTGGGAATCCAAGACTCAGGAGGACATGAA
>SNQJ01S0068207.1:89635-101401 GCA_010110895.2 Picea sitchensis | reverse complement strand
TTTTCCTTCTTCAAAATTTGGTTCCACGATCTTTCCTTTCACGTTATCCAACACTTTATTCTTGGAAAGGACGAGATCAATCCTTGTATTCCATGCTCTGAAGTTAGAAGCCCCATCTAACTTGTTTTTTGAATTCATAGAGTAAGTCATGGTTGCTTTGATTTGGTCAACCCTAGATTTGGCCAAAAACTCAAACTTGAAGTCTTATGTTGCTGAGAGTACCAAGAGATGCGCTATCCTAGGGTGCACTACTCTATCCAGAAATCAGGTTAATCCCTTCACTTAAGGTGCCTCAATGAAAGTATTAGGGTTTCTGCAACTGCACCTACTAGTAACCCTAGCGACAGTGCTTTGGTAACTGCTCTTGCTAGAAACCCTAGCGACAGTTCTTCAACGAGCTTAGTATCCTTATGGATATGCTCCCTTCTAGTGGTTAGAATGAATGAAGGAGTTGTGGGCCCATAACCTGTTAGAATATGATGGATGTGCTCATTTAACCATAGACAATATCACTATTGTCACCCAACCATAGGATGAAGCCACCCCTGAGCACCTTAACCTTGACAGAGAATCATTTCGGAAGAAAACCCTAGGGTATATAGCCAAACAAGATAGTGCACCTCTATCCAAGGATAGCATACCAAACAAGAGTAACAAGAGCTGATCGGAGAGTCCAAACCATAACCAAGAAAGAGTCCAAAACCGAAATCTGCTAGCTGCAGTAGCTACAACGACAACTCTCCTCCAAACTTGCGCAAAAACTGGCCAACTGCAATGCGCATAAGTGCTACTTCTACAGTTCTAAGAATACTGGCTAGAATGAAGACTAGCCTCCTGTATTTATACTAATTCTGGCAGACTGCCTAGGCCAACTTCTCATTCTGGGTACTAATTCTTTAGTATATAATATTTCTTTTAGCCGACTTCTTCTCTTCGAGAATAGAATATTATGAGAAGCAAAAAGAATATTATGAGAAGAAAAAAGAATAGAATCCATGTGTAAACCTAACGAGAATAGAATATTATGAGAAGCAAAAATAAACCCTAATTTATTGGTTAATAACCTAATACAAGTCATTCTCTTGAGTTGACTTGTCTTCTAGGGTTATTAACCAATAAATTAGGGTTTCTTTTTGCTTCTCATAATATTCTATTCTCGTTAGGTTTACACATGGATTTAAATACCTCCCGCAACTACCATAATATCAACGAAAACTTTGGATCTACCTGACCTATCTCGGCTTACCAATGACCAGATATACCACTCTCCTCTTTGGCCTCCAATCCCTGCCAAGTTACCTAGTGACATTTCTAATTTTGATGGAAAACCTAGAGGAGACCCATCAAACCACATTATGAATTATCATTTGCGGTGTTCTTTGAACTCTTTAAATCATGATTCTATTTGTTTGCGTCTTTTCTAGTGCAAACTCATTGGGAGTGAAACTAAATGGTATATCAAATTTAAAAGAGGAATTTTTTACACTTTCAATTCTTTGGATATGGCTTTCTTAACTCATTTCTAGTTGCCAATTCATTATGAAACTATCACATAACTTTTAACCTCTCTATGACAGTCTACGTTCACTCATATTTCAAATCACATACATGAATGGAAACACTGACGTCGTTTAATTAAAGATGAAATACTGGATCAATTATTAGATAATTGGTTCACCGAATAATTACTATCTCCTATCGCTCTCGATGTTTCTGTGGGGGAGGGGGGGGATGTAACCTAAGAACAAGCTATTTCTTTTTCTCAATATTTAGACCTATTTTATTCACAATCTGACACATTGTATGATTTGATTCCAAATTCTCCTAGACCTTCTGTAACACACCCGACCCCTGAGTAAATTTCCTAGGGATGGGGCATCAAAATTTTTCCCTCCTTAACATCTCAGATCCTCTGTCCAAGGTATTTATCCTCTTCTACTCACCCGTAGCATTCTAATGACTGCTACCAGGCTCAAATCTGAGCTTTGGGTTGCAAGTTATGGCTTCCCAAAGTTCTTCGAGCCTTCATTGGTTGAGGGCCACGTGGCGCCCACGTGGATCCACCTCACACGTGTTATTTCTAAGTTCCTTCCTCCACGGTGTAACACCATCCACCATTTTATCCCATGATTGGACTTAATCTCTTTCTCATATATCAATTGTGGAGGAATTCGATGCTTCAATTCTTCATGCCTCTTTTCTATCTACGCATGAGACCACCCGAAGTTACGAACTTCCAAAGTCTCGTAATGTTTTCATGTGGTTCTATCCTTTGAGCCTTTTGGTCTCTCTCCCATACTACACCCCAAACCCTCTAGAGTCCCGAAGTCTCGGATTCCTGGTCACTTCACCAACCCCTTTGGCTAGGCGGGTTTGTACCACGAGCTCACACGTGGAAGGTTCAGGGGTGACACGTGTCACGTTCCAGTAGGCATATATGATATGTGATACACATGAATCTAGGTGACATGTGGCACATATATCATGGGTCCACATCACCCTGGGTGACGTCACTCCAAATCAACAACCTTCTAACATCCCTTAGATCTAACGATCGAGATCCGGGCACGTAGACCCATATATCTACGACTCTTGTCACTTCAGGGATTCGACATTCGAGAGTTTTGTGATGCAAACTCCTCCTTTCTCTCGAATTTGGTTAGCATCAGGCTGAACACAACCTAGATTTGATAGTTAGGAGGAATTCTGAAGTGTCCTCAAATCGACGACTCTTGTCACTTTGGGCTTCGTTGTTCGAGATTTTTGTGATGCAAACTCGTCCTTTCTTCCGAACTTGGTTAACACTGGGCTGACCACAGCCTAGATCTGACGGTTAGGAAGAGTCCCAAAGCGTCCTCAAATAGACGGCTCTTGTCACTTCGGTCTTCTACATTCGGGAGTTTTGCAATGCAAACTCATCCTTTCTCCCGAAGTTGGTCAATTCCAGGCTGAGTACATCGTAAATATGATGGCTAGGAAGGAACCCAAAGGCTCCCTAGATCTATGGTCTTAGCTACTTCACAAATTCAGTGTTCAGGGGTTTTGGATTTATTGCCACTCCGTTCTCCTGAAGCAGGATTTTGCTCAAGTATCATGTGCGAGTCCCTCCTCCTAAATGATCGGATGGTAGATGGGGTTCCTGACTATGTCCCCAAATCTATGGCTTTCCTTTACTTCGTAGCTTTGGCATTCGGGGAGTTTTATTCTATAGCATATCCATTCTCCCGAAGTGGAACTTCGCCGAAGTACCATACGTGAAACCTTCTAGTAGACGATCAGACGATCGAGAAGGGTCCCAACGGACTCCCCAAATCAACGACTCACAACCTTTCACGACTGTGACATTCGGGTATTTTTTATAGTTATGAAGTTTGACATCTCAAGGCTTCGATATCCCGAAGCTCCAAAGCCATCAAGAGTTAGCTCCTTTTAGACCTAGCACAGGGTTCCTAGACCCTGTTCATATGGACCTTTTGATGAATCTCGGGCTATAATCTCTACTCTTAGCTGAGATTTGGTTAAGGCCATGGGCATGAGCCTGAGGTCTCTTAAGCTACTGGTTTGAAGGAAGCACCTTCCTATCTCACAGAACTTTAAGTTCTGAAACAGGGCGAGGTAATCTCGTGGAATTACCGAGATGGTAGCAGTTCCAAGAGGCTTGCTCCAACTCTAGAATTGTGAGGTAATTCCCTGGGGAAAACACCTTCGAGGGTTAAAATGGAGCATATGGAAAATCAATCAGAAGCATAAGTCCTCAAGGAGATAAATACATACACATCACTCGATCAGTCAATACAGAGGCCAATCTTAAATGTATACATACATGCATTAATTCATTATTCCATTTCAAAGCACAAAGCATGAAAACACTTACCAGAACTAGAAGACGTGATGTGGCTACTGAAAGGGGTGCTCATTTTGAACCAACCATAGGGTAAATCACTCCTGACAGATTTACCATTGGCCACCCCCGAGCTAGGCCATGATGCTTTGAGATTGAATCTTTTCTTCTGGCTCAACAAAAGTTAGGGATGGAAGTTACTCTCCTTCTCTTGTCTCAGTGATAGATAGGGGTGAAGATTACTCTCCTTCTCCTAACTCAGTAATATATAGGGATGAATGGTACTATCCTTCTCCCACAATCAAAACATGCTCTTTTTTAGTTCTTCCTTAAACCTGGGCTTAGTCTCTCCTCTATTCTCTCTTCGCGGGTATTTTTCTTCCCATCACGCCCTTTTTTCTCTTCATTTCCTCAACAATATTGCATGCATCCCGAATTTCTAGTCCATGGTTAGGCATGGAAGCCTTACAGATGAGCGGTTTGCCCCATCCCCTCATTAACTCTTGAGGAGGTCTTCCCACCTACCATCCTGACTGTAATTCATTCCTAGGTCAGAGGGTTGTTCTGATCCTAAGAAATTAAATCTAGTAAAGTATTGGTCTGGTGGAAGTTAACACAACCATTCTTGGTCCCCTTCACCATCTCTTTCGTAGCATTTGTGGTCTCTCTTAGCACACCCCCCTTCCAATAGTCATGCAACACTTATCCATTTTCTAGTAAATAACAAAATTTACATTCATCGACCTTTTATACAAAGGTCCATCAAATCAACATTCACACATATTGAGTTTTCCATAGTCTCTTGGCCAATATAGTTATATTTACAAACTGGGGGAAACAGGGTTTTACAATTCCCTCCCCCTTAAAGGAAGATTGTCCTCGATGTTCTATCTGCCAACATGATCTGTATATACAAAAGTAAACAAAAATGAATATGTCTGTCTCATGGCATCCTCCATTTCCCACATAGGCTCATCTAGGCCAAAGTGTTTACACTGCACCTTGACCTATGCAATGGTTCAGTTCCTGAGTGAGGTTTCCTTCCTGTCTAGTATGCATTGAGGTTCTGGTAGGAATTCTCCCTCTGACTCCACCTGGATCACATACCAGTCAATTATATGATTGGAATCATGTACATATTTGTTCAATAATGAAACATGAAAAACATTATGTGCCTTTACTGTGGGTGGGAGTGATAGCCTATAGGATACATGTCCCACTCTATCTAAGACTTCAAAGGGTCCAAAATACCGAGGTTCCATCTTGGTACAAGCTCCAATTCTCAGGGAACTCTTCCTGTGCCTAACTCTGAGATAAACATGGTCTCTTGTCTTGAACTCTCTGGGAGTTCTCTTTCTGTCGAAATAACTCTTCTGTCTATCCTGAGAAAGTTTCATATTTTTCTTTATCTAAATCACTTGTTGTTCCATTTATTTTAGCATGTCAGGTCCGATTGTAATTCCATCCACTGGATTACTCCAACTGATTGAAATCTTGCATTGTCTACCATAGAGTAATTCAAGAGGGCTCATCTTCAATGACTCTTGATAACCGTTGTTGTAGGAAAATTCTACCAATGGCAGGTAGTCTTCCCACTTCTTAGGCTGATGCATTACATGCATCCTTAACATGTCTTCTAAAATCTGGTTTACTCTTTCTGTCTATCCATCAGTTTGAGGGTGATAGGCTATGCTAAACAACAATTTATTCTCACAACCAACAATTAAGGATTTCCAAAAGATTGAAGTAAATTTTGTGTCTCTATCAAATATAATCTCCCTAGGCATGCCATGCAGTCTGAATATCTCTTTCATGAAGATGTTGGCAATATCTATTTCCTTACAAGTTGACTTGATAGGGATGAAGTGAGTAAACTTTCTCAAATTTTCCACCACTACCATGATGGCATCATTCTTCTTGGTTGATTTTGGTAATCCGGCGATGAAATCCATGGAGATGGTTTCCCATTTCCATTCTAGAATTGGTAGAGGTTATAACAACCATGCTGGGTGTCATTGTTCTTCCTTAACTTACTAGCATTCTAGACACTTAGCTAGATAGTCATATATGTCCTTTTTCAATCCAGGGAAATAAAATTGTTTCTTAGTGGCCGTTATCATTTTATGATAATCTGGATGACTAGTATATGGTCTCTTGTGCAGTTCGTCCATTATGAACCTCTTCAAGTTGTCACAACTTGGGATATACAATCTACTTCTGTAAGTCAACAAGCCTTCATCGATCATTTCAATCCATGACTAATTATATTATGCTCATGATTATTACGTGCTCAACTTATCCTTGTTGTATTGCATGATTAAGCATAAGGGGAGATACCTTGATGAAATGATGAATAGATGGTTGCACTGGTTGTATGAATTCACCTAACATCAACTATCACCTCATCTTCAAGGCCAGAAGGCCCCAGGTAAGTAGGTAGGTCATATTGATTTCCTTGCATTTTCATTTTCATTTCTCATGATAGTTTAGTTACATTTCATATTTCATTTTTCTCTAATTGCATATTGATTTCATGCTTAGCTTAGAAATTTTTGAAAAAATGTTATTTTTTATTTTTATAGATTAGTTTTTTTTTTTTTATGTATATGGATGAAGGGTGATAGACCCACCCTAGATTTTATAGTGTTATGTTTCAGTGTAGGCACAGGTCCACCAAGAGATGTTGCGTTTCTCATGCACTCTATGACGAGTACATGTCCCCAAGTAGGAGCCAAATGTTATCCCCAAATCCTAGGGATAACTAAGGAGATGATGCCTTGAGGAACTAAGGTTGCAGACATGGAGTAATGAGAGATATCCTGATCAATAGTGTCCACTTTCATAGACAAAGACCCACCTCACCACCATAGCTCTAGGTTCATTATGACGGTATCCATCTCATCAGCTAGCTTCCGTAAGACATTGGATCTTTCTCCATGAGGTACAAACCAAGTATTCTAGTGAGTATCATTTCAATATTTGAAGCATTTGAGTTTGTTGCATCTATTACTATTTCTTATTATGCAACGTTTTCTTGGACATTATTCTCCTTGCCTTGTTTTACTTTGGTGGTTTACATTGCGCCCTAGCAGGTGGGTCACCCTTAGGGATAGGTTTTCTACTAGGATGTCCTATGAAAATGTCATCGTTCCATTCCCTACCATACTTGTCACTTTCCACACTTCATCCCCTTATCTCCTCATATTTTGGGATTTTCGGGTGTACTGACCCAAGAAGGGATTGTCCCTCATTTCATGGGAAGAAGGGGTTGAAGGCCTAGAGGCTTGTAGATGGAAAAAGATAAAAACCAATCACTAACCTTCTAGATTCTCACCCAATTATCCCAAGTAAAATGAAGTGTCTCTCATAATAAATTGATGGGACTCATGAAAAATAACTAATTCAAAATTCCAACCAAGGTGGAACATGTGTGGGCACTATTTTTAATGCTTAGGTAGAAGCCCCACACATGTTTTCAACTTGGGGAAGCATAATATGACTAGGGTAGAGTCAAGTTGGGAATAATTTTTAATGCTTAGGTAGAATCCACACCTTGGCTTCAACCTAGAAACATATTAAAAGAATAAAAGGAAATAAATGGGCTTGGAAAAAGGTTGCATTGAAAATGAAGGTGCAACACACCCTCTACAAAGGCACCCATAGATGAGATACTACAACCCCTTGTATTTCATGGACCCCATGCCCAAAAGTTTTCCCCCATCCATGACACCTCATCCACATGAATTAGAAGGATGTCCCTCGGGAAACAACCCTAACTTAAGGTACAATTCTCCCAATAGGTCATTTTGTCAACCCTCCCATACCTAGACATGGGAAATTGCGTAGGGTATTTGAGAATTGGTTTATTTTGATGAGGTAGTTTGGATGTACACTCTTATAAGATGACTCATTTATTGATTTTATTTACTCATCATGATGCATTTTACTTGAGATCCTCGGAGGGCATATCCATTTTTCTTTGCAGGACCTAGCTGGTGGATAGTTTTGGAAGAACAAGTCCAACTTGGCCTTCCATGGGGCTTGAAGCCCACAGGTTGGATGCCAAGGGACCAAATTCTAGATGATGATGACATGCCTTTGGAGGCCTAGAGAGAACCTTGGAGGATATTACCCAGCCCTTACATGCCAAACAATTTTCTTAAGAGGGCCAAAATGTCACCTTTTGAGGGTTTGACATCACCGTAGGGCTAGGGTTTGGTGGTGGAGATGGACACTTGGAATTTTATTGAGGAAGAATACCATTTGCATGATTGAGATGAGCCTAGTGCACGAGGAAGGATCCTTTGGAGTCCCAAGGAGATTCATCTTCAAGCTCAACATCCACCTAAAAATGCCAAAACAATGCCCAAAAGGAGGGTGACGTCATGTTTCTAGGGTTTCTTTTATGTGCAAAATGTGAATTAAATAATATTATTTTTGTCAAGGGGAAATATAAGGGTTGTTGACCCCTTGTTTTGTTTTTCACCCTAATTTTTGTGGACAAATTGTGTTTATAGGATTTGTATAAATAGAGATCAACTCTTTTTCATTTTTCATCATAGCTCTCCCATTGTGAGAAGACTAGTGGCTGAAATTTTCATTATACTTTAGCATTTTGGGTATCTCTCTCTGTCGCAAATGATTTTTGGTGTATCTCTTGATGAATGGATGAGGCTAAGTGGTGTGAACCTCTTGGAGGCTTCCTTAATTTCTCTTGGATGGTAATTTCTTGGTGAACTAGGATTTGATCTCTCTCTTTCTTGGAATTGGTGAGGAAAATATGCATTTGTTAGTTATTTATTGCTTGTTCTTGGTTATTGTTGGTTGAAACCATAGGAGGAGTATGTTGTATACACCCTCCATTAAGATTCATCTTATTTTCTAAGTTTATAAGTCATTTCTGGAAGGGTTTCTAGGAGAAGTATGAGTGTGTACACCCTCCTAGACTCACCCTAGTTTGATTGGCATGCCCTAGGGAGTAAGAGGATTTACACCCCTAGGGAATTCTTTGAAATACATTTTTACTTAAAGACTCCATTCACCCATATTTTAAAGGCACTAATATGATTTTTTGCATTGGAGAAATAAATTGTTTGCCTTGGTAAACTTGTTTTGGTGAGATATCAATCTTGTTTAAGTTGGAATCTTTTGTGGATGCCTTGAGGTTGCTAACCTTTCTAAGGAATCTTAGTTCTCTTGATATTCTTGGAGATATAACAACTTAAAATCTACAGCCATTAGGGCTGCATAAAAATTTCTACTTTCCTTGACTTTAACTTACAATTTGACCGTGGAAATTTGCTAGTAAACCATTGTTATTATTCTATTGCTAATTGGTGAAATTTTGGTTGGATTACTTGCTCTTTTTCGTGATTAAAGGTTTCTTCTATATAAAATCACTGCTACAGACACTTGGCTGTCATACATTTACTCTGAAAACTTATCACAACAACCATCTAACACCACTAAAAGTTGTGCTAAAGTGTTGAAAAATTATCTACATGTTTTATGCTTCATAGTTCAACTAATCGTTGATTCTTTAAGTGGTTTAATCAGCAGTAGTTACTTGATTTCATTTCTGATATATATTTTTGTTGACTGATGAAATTAGGTACAACAAGCTTAACTTGCTTGTCCACCTAAGATATACTTCATACAATTGGTTTTCCTTGTGTCTCAGGAAAATACACACACTCTCAACAGGTACCCAAGGACTTGGAAACCTTAAACCACTCCCAACACTCATCTTAAATCCTTATTCCATATATAAAATTGACCTATATGGGAATTAATTTCATCATCTCACTTTCCATCTCATTTCCCCCTAGGGTCACCCGAGATTCCCCCCTTGTGGTGATTTTAATCATCACTAAAGTGGTGGGAATACCTATCTAAGGTGACAGTGGGTAGGTGTTCTCTTAGTTCTCTCCATATTGTGGTTTGGGTCAAGCTTTCACCAACCTACAATTTGCGCGATAACAAGGCCCACTCAAGGGAAGGAATAAGGACCCATGCTTCCATTTCCTTTCTATCTTTAAATTCTACTCTTAGTCCTATATAGACTTATGTAGTAAAAAAATGTACTTGTTGTTGCACATTAAATTACACCAATTTGGAGGTTCCTTCGCATTACTAAGCAACATTTATGTTTACTTAATTCATATGTTTGTTTTCAATAGTTTATATTACAATGTTCATCACTTTGAAGTACATCCAATGAACTTACTGTGATTTCTCCTCGCCATAAGGATTGAATAATCTAGTAGCATCTTTAGGTTTATGATTGCATTGATTCATTAGGCTCACTAACTGAACTATTCACCCAAGAAGAAGTGACTTTATGACCTCTATCTACCTTTGCATATTGTCAAAGGAGCTAAGAGTGAAGGTCATGAATTCAATGGTGTGAAAGGTCAAGTAATGTGAAATGTCAAAGTTAGGAATTATGCAGTTTTCAGTAGTTCATATTTAATCTCTATAGTTGCATATATAGTTCACAACCACTCATAATTTTGCATGATCCCTAGGTTGATAATTAAAGTGACTTAAGGGATTCAATATTTATTTATACAATTATTTGGCCTGACACTTTGATATTTCTTTGCATCACTGAACAACACTTATGTTTTCTAATTTCATATGTGAAGTATATCTAATGAACTTACTATGATTGCTAATAGCTGCAAGGATTGAGTAATCTAGTAGCATATTTAGGGATATGAGTGCATTGATTCATTAGGCTCACTAAAATAACTCTTCAACAAAGAAGCAATGATTATAAGACCTCTAGCTACCATTAAATATTGTCATAGGAGTTAAGAGCGGTAGTCATGAATTAAATGGTGTGATAGGTCAAGGAGAGTGAACTATCAAAGTAGGGAATTATAGAATTTTCAAGTAGTTTGTATTATACCTTTGTAGTTTCATATATAGTGCACATCTCCTCATAATTTTGCACAATACCTAGGTTGATAATTAAAGTGAGTTGGTGGATTCAATATTTATTTATGCAATTCTTTAGCCCAACATTTTTTGGTGTCATTGCTGGGGAGGTTTCTAAAACTGCATTAGGAACAATCTAAATATTTCATTAAAGAAAAAAACATCAATACATAGTTAGTTTAAATGCATCAACCTAGAGATAAATATGGAAAATGTTTACCAAAAATCCATGTTGGTGTAATTGAAGTAAGTACTAGTGAACACACACAATAGTAAGAGGATTGTGAGGAGATTTTTCTAGAATGACAGTCAAAAAATCATTGAGGAATTTGTTGAGTGGATTTAAGAAGAAGCAAAGATTTTTGTAAAACCTTTATTTGATCTTGCAAATCATGTTTTTGATATAGGAGTTGAACATAGAGAGGGATATCCATATCTTATCACTATGGCAAGAGAAGGGGAAGAAAAAATGGTTATCTTTCAATTTCCAATTCAAGAAACTAATGAGGATATGAGGATGAAAAACATCAATCCTTTTGCTCTATCTCATTTCCATGGATTGACAACTAAATACTTTGATAATTTTCATTTTTAGTTTGAGGTTGTATGTACAACCTATGATTATGTAGCACACACTCAAAATATCAAGTTCTTTCCCTCTACATTGAAGGAATCATCCTTGAGATGGTTTATGAGCTTAGAAGGAAATAGTATTAGGATTTGGTAGAAAATGAAGAAAAAATTCATTGACAAATATAAAGATTATTGCAAGGCCATAGATACTAGAGATGATATCTTCATAATGGTACAAGGAGAGAATGAGTCCCTAGAAGAATATGAAGAGATATTCCAATTTAGTTATAATATAGCTCATAGTTGCACATTGGATGAGCAATCTCTCAAACTTGTACTCCTAAAGAGGTGTGAGAGAATATCTGATGGATACCTTCAACCTCCTTGAAAATGGAGACATATTTCAGCTA
>SNQJ01S0068207.1:58520-89625 GCA_010110895.2 Picea sitchensis | reverse complement strand
TGTTACAGTTTGACCCTTGCCACGATGTTATGAGCTAGCAGGAAACAAAATGTGAATCCAAAAATGGCGTACTATAATGATCATAGCTATATGAAGCCTTCATAGAAAACCAATGTTCCAGAAAGACCAAAATACATTGAGATCAAGCATTACATTCTCCATGATGAAGTCCAAAAAAGAGAAAGTGGTTCACCCATATATATCTCCATGGATGAGAAGATAATCAAATATTTGGTAAAGCCTCTGTCCAAAATGAAAGAGTTTGCGTACTCAAGTTGGAGCTCGTGGAGATGAATTCCTTATTGAAAAAGGAAGAGATGACTCTTAGGTTGGGAGGGAGCACTGATTTATGGACAGTCATTTTTTAGTTCGAAAAATGGTCTAGGATGAGCAGTTCCTTTCCAGTTTGGAAAGTGGTTTGAGATTTTTGAAGGACATGCATTTGCCAGTTCGAAAAATGGTCCAGATTGAATGGTCATTTTCATAATGAAAATGGTTCGATGGATTGTTGATGTACCATAGAAAATGATTCCCCTTGTGGTTAACATGGGGAATGGTCTAAGACAATCTCTCTTCTTGACGATCACTCTCAGTAGTGGTCAAGAAGACTGGTCTGCCTCGTCAGACAACCATTCTTTCGAAGCTCACAGTTTTGAGCAGTTTCAAAGAATGGTATGTTTTGGAGGTTGGTGCAGGACAGTCATTTCCTTAGGAAATGGTCCGAACAATCATTCCCTAGGGCAGATTCATCCTCTCCAGGTTTCACTTTGTTTAGTGATGGAGGAATGGCCCAAATAGGTGAATGGTCTAGGTTCAACAATCAAGGACAGGCATGCCCTAGGGCAGATTCATTCTCCCCGGGTTTCACTTTGTTTAGTGTCAGAGGAATGGCCCAGATAGGTGAATGGTCCAAGCTCATAAATCGAGACAGTTATTCTTCCTTGATTGAGAAGAATAGTCCAGATATCTCATAATTGATGTTTTACCCTCTGAGGGTATATGCTCTTCCAGATCTCACAGATGTGAGTGGAAGAATGGCCCAGATGATTCAATTTATATCATAACAATGTTTTTTGTGCAGGTTGATGATATGATCATTATGGATATTGTATGTCTCTGGACAGTAGATTTATACTACTGTGGTGGATGTGTTACATTGATTGTGACTATATGTCATTGATCAAGTATTTGTATGCTACTTGGTGTGGCAGTGTACCACTGGATTGTACTTGTGTACTACTATGGATAGACATAGTTGTGTTCTATCGAATGACATTGTTCTGATTGCCCTGAAAACTATCAATAGTGTTGGAAATGATTATAAGCTAGATGGATGATCAATGGACAAAGATTCCCCAGACGGAAAATGATCCAAGACATTTATTCTTCTAAGACATATGTTCAGATTAGAAGAATGGCTCGTATGTCACTCTATGGAGTGAGTGACTTATCCAACATCATGTCTAATTACTCAGATAGAGTATGGTTTCGAGAGATGATGCAGTTGATGAAATTGATAGTGATGATGGTGATCATGATCTAATCATGAGTTATTATATATGACTGTGTTGATGCTACCGGGTAAATGGTATGTTTGTTCTCAATACCTTTACCTTCAATACCTCCCTAGATAGGAGGGAGTGTTGATATTATGGTAGCTACGGGAGGTATTTACCTCCACGTGTAAACCTGACGAGAATAGAATATTCTAGGAAGCAAGAATAAACCCTAATTAATTGGTTAATAACCCTAGAAGACAAGTAGGCTCAAGAGAATGACTTGTATTAGGTTATTATCCCCCAAGAGAAGAAGTCGGCTAAAGGAAATATACTAAAGAATTAGTACCCAAAATGAGAAGTCAGCCCAGGTAGTCTGCCAGAATTAGTATAAATACAGGAGGCTAGCCTTCATTCTAGCCAGTATTCTCAGAACTGCAAAAGCAACACTTGTGCGCACTGTAGTTGGCTAGTCTGTGCGCAAGTTTGGAGGAGAGTTGTCGTTGTAGTAGTTGCAGCTAGAAAATTTCGGTTTTGGACTCTCTCTTGGTTATGGTTTGGACTCTCTAGTCAGCTCTTGTTACTCTTGTTTGGTGCGCTATCCTTGGAGAGAGGTGTGCTATCTCGTATGGCTATCTAGCCTAGGGTTTTCTTCCAGAATGATTCTCTATCAAGGTGAAGGTGCTCAGGGGTGGCTTCAGCCTATGGTTGGGTGACAATAGTGATATTGTCTATGGTTAAACGAGCACATCCATCATATTCTAACAATTTCCAAAAAGGTAACTGGATATTAAAGGTAGATTGTTGGTAAGCAGGGTTTTGATAAACAACATAAGGGTCAACTCCTTGAAACAATGGATATCCCTATTGAGGATTCATGGATGTTGCAGGTATTTGACTTTGGTAAGACTAAAAAAGTTGTTGTCCATAGGAATTTGAATTCCAACAGCATAAGTATTATATGCTTGAAAAGGTTGGCTAGTCGGTAGTTGAGCACCACTAGCTCCACTAGTGTGAGGTACGTTTTGTTGATTTTCCATTCCAGAGAAAGGCATGCCACCAAATATTTGACCACCAGAAGGTTGCATGAATCCGGTTTGGGATGATCCTCCAAGAGGGGGTTGTTGACCAATTGTAGGTTTTTGTTTCCTAGTAAAAGAAGGTCCAATTGGAGGTTGTTGACCAAATCCAAGAGGAGGTGGTTGTGGACCAAAACTAGGAGGAGGTTATTGGCCAAATCCAAGGGGGTTGTTGTTGACCAAATCCAGGAAGATGAGATTGTTGGAAAAATCCAAGAGGGGGTTGTTGTTGACCAAATCTACGAGGAGGAGGTTGTTGGCCAAACCCATGGGGAGGTTGTTTTCCGGTAAACAATGGTTTCCCCCAGTAGGTAATGACGATCCTGTAAGAGATTTCTCCCCAATAAAGATGGATCCCGTAGACATTCGACTCATAGTCGTAGGTATGGATTGAACTATAGAGGACTGAAATGGAACAGATGTTCCACTAATCAAGGTAAGTTTTTGCCTAGAAACTGGTTGAGTAGAAAATACTAGAGCAACAATAGTTTGTGGGATTTTCCCTACATTCGAGAAAGGTGTACCAGACATATCAGGAATACCAGGCATACCAGTTGACCAAGGAGGATAATGAAATAATTAAGGATTCGTCGAATCTCCAAAAAAAATACCACTGAGAGATTGATACCTAGTGGAAACCAATGGTCCACCAAATTTATATGATGTACTAGGTCCACTAGAGATAGAAAGAGTACTAGATGCAGAGATTCCTCCAAACAAAGAAGGAATAGTTTTAGTAAAATATGAATTTGGGATACCAGTACCTTCAAACACATGATATGTAGTAGTTGATTGATCCATTGTTGAACCATAAAAAAGGATGATGGTGTACGTAACAATGGAGTTTGACTATCCTTGATTAAAGAACGATACCAAGCATTATCTCTCCAGAGAGATACGAGTGATGTAGGTAGTTGAACAATAACAAAATTTTTAAATTCAAATAAATGTGGGTTGTAATGAAAACGAAAATTGTCGGGAGTATAATATTCAACTTCAATGCCACCTTCTGAAGATTTAGAGTGGTGAGGACTACTTTGCAATGGTTTAGATACGAGAACTGGTGAAGGAACAGATTGTTGAGGACTAAAATGTAAGTATGTTGAGTCTAAATTCGGTGACTGAGATATTTCAACCTCTTAATCTTCAGTGATTTTAGGTTCAACAAGTTCAGGTTCAGTGTTTTCAAATTCAATTTCTTCAATCCTAGTAGTTTCAGGTTGATTTATTTCTGATCCTTTTATAGTTTTGATAAAAATTTCTAGTTGTGTAAACTCAATATTTGTGTCTTCAAATGTTGTGATTAATAGTTCTTCAAGGGGTAAACCCTGCATTCTAAAAGAATGAATAGGAGGTTCCGCCACGTTTAAGTTTTTGAACGATTATAAATTATCTTCTAGGATTTTTAATGCAAACAACAAGCACTCACTAGAAAACGAGACAGCAAACAAGATCTTCTCACAATGTAAAAACTAGTTGGTGATGAAATCCAACATCGTAAAAACAATATGAGAAGGAGTGGGTGGATCAATTATGTTGGTGACCTGCTTAACAAACTTACACCCTAGTGCAATTCCCCTTATAGCGAGAGCCATGGGTGACCCTCCAAGGAACCTGAGTGAGTTTTACCAACGTCTGACCCAGGTACAGTGAAGACTATGTCACCTTTTGTAAAGACCCTAAATATTATGGCAACTAAGGTCACCAACTCGTAGTCATCCTTCGGGCAGGTACAATCAATAGTTGGGTCCGAAAGTATGGACAAGATATCAAGTATGAAATTCTCTAAGAGGACTAAGAATAAGAGGACCAGAAAAATCTCTAGAGGACCCCAGACAGATTTGGAGTCACGAAGTTCTGAGACCAAATGAAAACAGTCGATTCTCAAGAAGAACCCCAAATATACTATCATTCCACTATGTTTGGTTAAGCTGCAGAGGGGTAATGTTTGTTGCTCTCTCACACACGACCTCGTCTTTAGCCCCTATGTGAGAAGGGGGTCTCGGCTTGCCTATACAAAAATTGAATTTTCAGTCCCTACAACAAGATACTATGTTGGTTTTGAAAGATTTGGAAATGATATCTCAACTTATTCCAAAGCTCTAGCCTAAACTAGTATTGCTTTGCTATCAAAAATAAAATATGTCAAATAAATTTTATTAAGAACTTGATTTTAGAGGTTGTTATTCACTCTGGGTTATGGAAGTGAAACTCATGATGTGAGAAACCTTGACTCAAAACGATGCAATAGGATTATGATATGCAAATTTTAATTCAATGAATCCTATATACGTGAGAGAGATAAAAGTTTCTTTTTTTTTTAAACACAAATTAATCTTCCAAAATGCATAAGATAAAACTCCTTTCTTAACAATTCAAATTCAATACTTTTCCAAGTAATTCAATTCCAATTTTTCTCTAAGGATGTAGAATGCAATGAATTTCCACTCAGTTTATCATGAAAATGAGTATATTTTTCTTTTAAACTTTTCTTTTCAAATGAGAGTGCAATATTTTAGAAGAAAGAAAAGAGACAATCTGAAGAAAAAAAGGTACATTCGGAACCTAAAACGAGAGAACAAATCAAAAGAGATTCCAAAGACTTGAAATAAAACCCAACTCTAAATGTCCCCAAAATACTAATTCAACAAGATATTTCAAATTCAAAAGATTCAATGAAGAAAACACTCAATTACTATCAAAACTCTTCAAGAAAACAATTGAAACCAGAAATTGAAAAGCACTCAAAGATTTGACTAAGAGATTATATCCTTTCCAATTCGAAATAAATGAAAGAGAATATGAAAAACTTTTAATGGTGAAAAAGAAACTCCATATCATCAAGAAGATTTCAAATCAATGAACTAACCAGACAAAAAACACTCCAAGCATCAAACCTAAGATTTGGAAAATCAAAAATAATCAAAAGACAATTTTTTCAGAGGTTGCCAAGGGTAACTTGCTTTGACAGATAGTGCGACAAGTAAAGTTTTCGCATGCATAAAGAATATCATAGTGTGACAATGTCGCTATGTACCTCAAACAAGGATGCGACAAGAAATTAAAACTCATAAAAAATAAAAATAAAATTGCTCAGAATCTTCAGTGGAATTTTAGATCGAATGATCAAACAAGGTCAGGTGATGACTCAAAAAGACTCAAACAAGACATATGTTATGAGGAAAATCACTCTATGGCATGGGGTAAACCACAACATATGGAAATGACTTTAGAAATCAACTCTAATCTCAAGTATGCTATATAAAAAAATATCCTAACAAGACAAGATAAAGATTCTACCTCGTCCAGACATTCGATGAAGTCCATCATTGAGCACTTGACTCAAAAAAATACACCTGCAACCTGTCCTCAACAACCAAGATACGCAAGCATATGGTGATAATATATAAATTTAGCAAATACAATAGCATAATACATCAATATGTATAACAAATATTCCCATGGAATAACAATTCAAATATTTGCAAGACATTAATTGGACGAGAAAATAGTATTTCTATTAAAATGTAATCAACATAAGTATATGAATGACAAAATTCCATGTCGGCACGTTCGGAACCGAGAAACTAAGTCCCTTCCAGTTGGGCCTCCACCACTTCAATCCTCCAACAAAGGCAATCTCATATAAGAGAGACAATGAGGTTCTCCATCAAATAGGGAAGAGCTTGGGGGTTGAACAATGTGTTTAGACTTAAAAGGACAAAGGGATGCAGACTCAATATGAAGTGAATAATTTCTCCAGAGTAACTTTGCTCTCAAAGTTGAATTCTTCTCCCCTTTTCCACAGCTTGGATATGGACCATTTATAGCCTTCGAATGGAATTGAAAGGCTAAGTCGGAACGTTTCCAGTATATGAAAGGTCAAGTATCATGGATCTCGTGACGTGACATGGAAACACAACACCATTTTTTAATTTTGGGCACAAAACCCGATGTACGCAGGTTGTAATGGTGCAACCTGCATATACGCATGTTGTATACCTATTAGGGCGTGTATATGTGGAAAAATACAATTTTTAGCTCTGGGAACTGCAAAAGGGGACTTCAAGTTTGCATAGAGAAATGGAAAAGGCCTTCTGAACAAGTTTGCATAGGCTGAGGCAGATCTTGCTATAACAACACAGGAAGAAAACTAGGAGAACAAATCTACAAAATGGTTCCCCAGTATGGTCACCATTTTTTTGGTGGATAAATTATTGAGTGTGGACACAAACTAATCTCCCTAGTTCAGGCACTCGAAAATAGAATAAAATAGACAATATAAATTCATTTCCTTAGATTTAGAATCGAAATACGAGTAGATAAGTAGTTCATACATTTTTATTCGAAGTTTGTTTTTTTCAATTGAAGCTCCAAGTTCGATCCCAAAGATTTTTTATATAGACCCATGTATGAATTAAACCGAACAAGTAAAAGCAACAATACAACACGTACTTCAATAAATCTATGTAGATGGCCAAGGAAAAACACAATAAAGATCATATACCAGCTTTATGGGAAAGGGAAAATATAATTGTATTAATAAATCAAGAAGCAGCTAACAACCAAGCCTTGGAGTTGACAAACTCCTTCTAGTAGTTCAATGTTCCAATACCCAAGTAGCCTCCATAAGTGTCATGACCATCTCTTGAACAATTTAACCCAAATATCTTAGACCAAAATGAAGTTCGTAAACTCTCAATTACAAACCAAGAGTTATTCTCAATTCACCATTATTTTATTACTCATCACTTATTAGCCTTTCCCTTTATAAGATGCCTCCATTTATAGATTGGAGAGGAAGACATGAGGAGGTTAGGATGCGATGTTAGTATTTCACTAAATTAGGAGAGACGTGTGAGATCCAAACCGATCAGAACACAACTCATCATTGAAGTTTCTCTTCTAGAAGCTTCGAGAATTTCTTCTTCTTTTTTCCACGTACAAAGGTTGGCGCACCCTTAAACCTAAACAAAAAGCGACATTGTCGCACCTTCCAATGATGCAACATGCGACAAGTGAAGTTGTCGCACCTTGCTAGAAAGAAACAAGTTACAATATTTTAATTTAGTGATTTTTTAGAGTTGTTCCTTCTCAAGAAGACTTTCTTTCAATTTTCTTCCAAATTTCTATGCTTTTAGATGTCATAGAATAGGAAGTATCACTTGTTGTGACAAAATGTTGTATAACAGTGAGGTTTTGAGCTTATTGTATTATAATTTATGTGAAATTTACGTTTCACCAAGTTAATCGATAGATGAGTGATTGATAATTCACATTTGTACTTGTTGATCGTTATGTTTGTAGAATCTACCTTCCAGATTTCATAATTTTGTTCAAGGTTTACCAATGTTAATTTTCTTAGTTTTAGTTGAATTTGTAAGTGCAAAATCTACTTACAATGGTTTCAAACTATAACATGGTACCATAACACATTCAATGAAATCTAACAAGAATATGTTCATGGATAATGTTGTTCATTGTGAGAGGGGGTTGTTGGAGGATTTTAGTGGGTGTAATGTCCAAGCTTCAATGATTTAATCTAGCTTGTGCATGTGAGATCCATCAAGACTGATAATAGTTTGTTGGGTGAGATGCCTAGTATTTCCTAGTTATTGGAAGGTTTTTTTTTACATGTGATAGGTGATCTGGACCTAGGAAGGTTGAAAATTTGATTTATTTTGTGGTTGATCTATTCATTGAAGTGCGATTCTAAGGTTTGTAGTGATCATAGGTCTCCATATCTAAGAGTGTGACAATCTAGAGTGAACTTCCAATTTCCTTAGAAGTGCATGCCACAAATATTGTTGGAGGTGGTTGATATATGGAGCATATTTGAAAATAAGTTTACACCCATTATCAATCTAGTGCATTTGGTTGAGTATAATAAGAGGGAAACTAAAATGAATAGAAACATCTTTGATTCGGGGAAGGACCACTTGATCCCTCACATTATGAACAAGAAAACGACAAAGGGGATGTATGATGCCTCGATCACTCTATACCAAAGTGTGAATATATATTGCAAGATGACACTAAAGAACAAGCTCATTGACACATGCACAAGAGATATAGACACAGTGGCTAGCTCCCCATTGAACATCATCAATTTGAGAGGTTAGCATGCTATTATAGGAGAAAAGATCGAAAATGAAGAGTTGGTTTCCATATCACTAAATGGGTTCTCTTCATCTTTGGAACCCTTTGTTTGGGGTATCTATGCTCATGAGAATCTTCCTAACTTTCAGAACTCTTGGGATAATTTCATTTAGGAAGAGACCAGACTAGACATTGTTTTAGTGAGAGTGGTGGGGCCTAGAATCTACTTGCCACTGAAAGGATGAAGAGAGGAGGAAAAAGGAGGAATGAGGAGGGATCAAAAGGGAAAGGAAGAAGAACTAGATTCTTCAAACCAAGGGAAGAAATACTTGAGTTATATGAAGTGTTTCAAGTGTAGGAATTTTGAAAATCCACCCAACTTGAAATTTCCACCTCACCTCTATGAGGCCAAGGATCTACTTCATAGAGTTTTCTACCTTGGAACTTAAACTAATTTCTTCAATATTCTTGCCAAAAGCTCCAAATATTTCCAACACTACTTCTAAGCAAACTCAAGTAGACACTACAAAAAATTCAAGTATATATCATTTCAACAATGCTTAAGGAAATATTTATCTCAATACACACATCTAAAAATTACTTCAATCATGGAAGAAATATAACAACAACAAATCAAATCTAAAAGTTTCATTAAGCATGATAAAAAACATAATATTCAGCATGCCATCCTCACAAATAACATACTATGGAAACCATGAAACTTGCTAAATACATGTGAAAAAAATAGGCCTATGATAAAAAAAATTAGCACAACAATGGTACACTTAATATTATCATAGTAACAAAGATAAATTACTATACCTCAACATATCCCAAACCTAGCACAACAAATTCTTTCATCTCATCCCATGCAAGGACTCTTCAACACATCGCAAACTCTAGATAGGGTATCCATAATCACTATAAATATTAACCAATGATACGAAGGTTAAGAAATACATCCCTACAAACTCTACAAGCCAGTGCTTGGATCTTCCAAACAAAAAACCATCACACCAACACTCAAACCCAAAAATATCCCACTTGCATCACACAAGATATCAAGGATATTCACACATGTACATCCCACATGTTACAATACTCAACACCTACATCTCACAAGCCAAGGAACCCTAGCACTAGTATCTCACAAGAACTAATACTTGTTAAAAGAGTAATGCATGATCTTTCAAGATTCTCCAAATAGATAACATCACACCAATTCTCAATCTCTAAGATACAAAATAGTTATCTATAAAAAATACATTCTCCTCCTTTTATATAGAATAAGGTAAAAGACCCCAACAATAAAAGATGGAATAAGTCCACAAACAAACGTAGGCTAACTCAATAAAAAAATCCCCAAATGGATCTCTCATTAAAGAAAAGTGTCTACATGTCACACAGAGTTCTTAAAACCCCCAATATGGGTTTTCATCCAAATTAGGTGTCCACATATCAAACACTCCTCCTCCAAGATGGCGTGCGCTCCAATCAATGGATCCTTGACTCAATTGTTCCTCTTCCAATTGTATGTAAGGTGGTTACATGCTCCTGGGGATAAGTTCCCAACCTCCAAGCCCCTAATGTTGTCCTCCAAATTGGTTACTCCACATGTGCCAAGTTCCCATCATCTTCAACAAGTGTGACCTTGTAGAAGATTCCAAATACACCGTGCATGCAAACTACCACATCAGTAAGTGTGCCTACCTAGCATTGATCCAAGGAAAGTATACGCACAATCTAATCTCTCCAAATGTAATCAAAAAATAAGAAAATAAAGTGATTGTAATCCCTTCATATCCCATGAAGTTCTCTCTTGGTTGGGTGAAAAAAATTTTAAAACAAGCAAAATATAACACTCTCTCTTGTGAGGAAAGTGTTTTCTACAACACCAGTTTTCTCCCTCTTTACCTAAACTACACCTGCAACATGCAAATCCAAGTTTGTCTTTGTGTTGGAATCAATCATTGATCCCATCAAAGGTTTTGAACATGTATCACAAACATCGCTTTCCTTCATCATGGCATCACTCCACACTTGCTCTATAAAACTAGAAGGATCACCAATGGAATAAGTCAATGCAACATGGTTAGAAAATATCTTGAGATGAATATTTTCCCTAACTGGAGTTTTAGGTGCTCCTATATGATCATGTGCATCTTGTAATGTCTAAGCAAGCCATCATAGCGTTCAACAAGCTAAAGTAGAGGCTAAGGAGGCATTATTCCCTTGGCTTGTTTTTCCCAGATCTAGATCTACTTGTAGTCTATAAATACCACCCACTCAAACACCTTTGGATACAACATGGGTTCGATCTCTAATGATGACCCTATGAGAATCAAAGTCAATGACACAATGTAGATATTTCAAGAAATAAATTGAAACAAGGCTCTTAATCAAACTAGGAAGAAACAAAACATCATTCAACTCAAGAACATCACTTGAAGGAATCCAAAAATATATGTAATCCAATCCCTTCGTAAGATAAGCGACATCATCACCCAAATCCACACACATTCCTCCCTCTTTCTTTTGAAAACCACTAAATATCTTCCTATCATAATTCATGGCTCAAAGCACCATTTTCCACATAGTCTCCAACACTTGGCATAGTGTTGGTTGAAAGAAAAGAGATCATGGAGAAGGTGGTCTCAAGCTTGGACTCTAACTCATCCCATCCAACTACAACCTTTTCACTCCCTACAATATGTTTCTATTGATACTTGGCCTTCCCTTTCTCTTCTCAGTACATTGGCTGGCATAGTGTCCTTTCTATCGACCCTTGAAACAAGTCACATGACTTAACTCCTTCTTACCTTGGTTAAAAGAACATGAATTTTCCTCCTTACCCTTTTTGAGTACTCCTTTGTTACCTCCCTTTTCAGTCCTCTCAATGAGTGAAAGGTATTATACTTCAATATCATCGATTGAATTGGACTCTAACCTTCTCTTCCTATACAAAGTCATCCCAAATATTTCCAAATGAGAATATTCTTATGAGCACAAATACCCTAAACAAAAGGTTTCCAAGATGGAGAAAACCCATTCAAAGCAATGGCTGCCAACTCCTCATATTCGACCTTCACCCCTATGGAAGCCAACTAATTTCTCGACTCTATGATATTCATAAAGTAACTAGCCACAAACTCTATGTCACTCATGCAGATGATGGAGAGCTTATTTCTCAAATGTGTTTTGCGAGAAATGTTCACACCCTAGTGCAAAGCTATTAAAGCATAAGAAATCTCTTTGAGTCTTCTTCTTCTCTTGCAATGTGAGGGATCAAATATTCCTTCACCTAATAAAAAAGGATTCACTTTCCCTTGGTCTCTTTATTGTATTTGACCAAATGAGCAGGATTAGTAGGAATAATGACCTTGTTCAAAACAAACACCTAAAGCTCAACCTTTTCCAATAGTATATGCAATTTATATGAAGGTGTAAAGTCGGAAGCACTTTCTAACTTGTCACATTCTCTGGGACCAAGAGTAGCTATCCTTGTAAATCATGAAGAACACCTCAACCAACAAGTCAACAAACAAGTAAAGTATATTGGTCACCTCTCCCAAGTGAAAATCACAACTCCAAACCCTAAAGCAACTAGGGCATCACACCCTACAACTCCCCACTAATATATCCAACTCCCTCTTTCACAAGAAAGAAATTTCAACATAACATGCTTGAATACCTTGTTAAAATTTTGAAAAATACATGCAATCTAAAATCTACACGTCACTTCTTTGATGCCACAAATATACTTCATAGAGTTTTCAGCCTCAATGCTAAAATTAATCTCCTTAAAAGCCCTGCAAGAAACTTCAAATATTCCCAACACTAGGAAAACTAAATAATGTCAACACTACAAAGACTTCAAGTATATATCATTTCAATGACCCTTAGGGAAAGATCTATTTCAATACACAAAATCTGAAAATTTACTTCAATTAAAATGGAAATATAACAAAAAAAATCATATTTAAAAGTTTCACTAATAATGCTAAAACGACATAGCATTCAAGCTCATTGTCCTATTAAATCAACATACTAAAATAGTCATGAAAATTTCTCAATACATGAGAAATAATCATATCTGCAATCACAATTGTATGACAACAATGGAACATTTCATATTATCAGAGTAATGAAGATAAATACAGTACCTCATCTTATCTCAAGATGGTACAACAAGTCCTTTCAACTCATTCCAATCAAGGACTCTTCAATGCATCCCAAACCTTATCTAGGGAATCCATATTCACTACAAACCCTAACTAACAATACAAAGACCTAGCAAGGGATCCCACCAAGCTCTACAAGCCATTCCTTGGAGCTTACAAACAAGCCAAAGTCACATCCATTGGAAAACCCCAAGATCTCTCACATGCATCAGACAAGATATCAAGGAGATTCACACACTTGCATCCCACAAACTACAATAATCAATACATACATATCATAAGCCAAGGATCCCTAGAGCTATTATTTTACAATAATTAATCCTTGTTATAAGAGTAATACATGATCTTCCAAGATTATCCAAATAGATAGCATCACACCAACTATCAATCTCTAAGATATACAGAGTAGTTTCCCATAGAAAAATACCCTCTTCCCTTTATATAGACTAAGGTGAGGGGTTAGCCCCAAGGGTTAGCTCAATTGGTCTTGATGCCAGATGTGTGTACTCTCCCCCGAAGTCGAGGAGGTCACGGTTTTGACTCTCATGCTCCTTGGGGTTACATTTTACCCCGCTTACCTTCCATGGATCATGGGGAATTATTTGGTGGGTTTTCCATGAAGCTTTCTCTAAAACAAAAAATAATAGACTAAGGTGAGGAATTCCAAAAATAAAACAAGTACCAGTTCCACAAACAACCTTAGGATAAGTTAACAAACAAAGCCCCGAATGGGGTAGTTCTCAAAGTAAGGTGTCCACGTGTCACCCTAAGATTTTTCCAACCCCCAATGTGGTGTGCCCTTAAAGCTATGTGTTAACATGTCAATCACTCCTCCAATATGGTGCACCCTCCAATCAATGGATCCTCAAGTCAAGAATCTCTCCTCAAACCATGTGTAAGGTGGTTATATGCTCTTAGGCCAATCACAAGCTCTAAGTTCCTAATTCCCTCCTCCAAAATGGTTATTCAAAAAGTGTTAAGTGCCCATCCTCCTCAACAAGTGTGCCCTTGTAGAAGACGTGAAATATGCCACATGTGAAACTAACACATCAAGAAGCATGCCACCATAGAATTGATTCCAAGGCATGCATACACCCAATCTTTGCTCTCCAAATGTAAGTCAAAAATAACAAAGGGAATAGAAAACCACAAGTCCTTAATATCCCATGAAGTGTTCCCCTGGCTAGGTGAAATGACTTTCGAAGAAACCAAAAGATAACATCAAGTGTCACAAGATGGGCCACTATGAATCTAAATGTCATGAGAGAAAGAAAGAACAAAAACTTCAACAAGTGTTTGTAGGAAGTGCAAAAACTTTAGCGAGAGCAAATGAATTAACATTCATATTTGACACAATTTTCCATGATATTGTGCCTTTTTACCAACATCATTTTTGGTGGAGGGTGGTATGTGAACATTGGAGAGTCAATACACGTGACTTCCATTGAAAATAAGGTGTTCAACAAATTTCAAGAACAAAGGGATGATATACAAGTGGATTTGGGCAATGATGATGCCACTTGTCCAGTTGTCAAATTGGTTATGTCTCTTTTGCATGTTCAGGGGATGTTCTTGAACTAGATGATGTCTTTTATGTTCCTAGTTTGAAAAGAGTCTTATTTCAATGTCTTGCTTGAAAAATATACGATGTATCTCTAAATTTGAGTTTTGGCCATGGTGGCCTTTACATTCTACTTGTTGATCCAGTAGAGAAAGTATAGTAGGTTTCCATGCTGGAGGAGTGTCTTTCTAGCTTTGTGGAGATAGTTTCAAAACCCACTGTGGAATTAGTGATTGATACCAAGATAGGTTTATCGCCAAATCATTCTCTCATAAAGAGGGAATTGACCTTCATGAGACTTTTACCTCGGTTACCATAGAATTGTCTCAAAACGATGGAGTTGATCTTGTTGAGGTTTTTGCTTCAATTGCTAGAGGTTTTGAGGTGCATGCGTGAGATACCCATGAATTCATATTAAATAATGCCTTGTATGCACTAATGCATGCACAACAAGTTTGGTTTTTCAAGATTGATGAGTTTTTAATCAAGTCGAGCTTTTCCAAGTTTATTGTAGATTTTAATTATTTATTTCATATATATGATGCACTTATTTGGGATCTATATGTAGATGAGTTTATCATTGGGGAGTCATGAAAAAACAATGATGTGTTGTGAACAGATTTTGACATGTGAAGTTGACATGAAGGATGTTAGAGGTTGGCATGTTGTTGATGAAGGTTTCATTGTATCACTGATTCTTTTTGTGTTCTGAAATTTCAAAGAAATTTCAGAACACAAAAAGAATCAGTGATATAGAGTTATATTTCCTCTGATTCATAGGGAGTCAACATTTTGAAGAAAATATAACAAATGGGGAGTTTGTTGGCGACAAAGTGTTCAGACCAAGGTCCTTCTTAGGTTACCAACAAAAGGTACTGAAGTAGTCTAGAGCACTGGAATTTTCATCTTCCTGGGAGGGAAGAAGTCTCACCCGAAGCGCAACCGAGACATGAAAGAGAGGGAAGGGTAAGGAGAATACTTAGAAAGACCTCTAAGGTATCAAGGCTCACTGTACTCTTTCACATAATAGACTAAACCTGTAACAATCCTGAGGAATTCCTAACTGGGAAATAAAGAAACAGAGTTGTGTTTCCATTCATAAAGACACATTTAGATACATCAGACATAAATATAATAAAGAACAAATCATTCATGCATTAAGACTGAATACACAAGATGTAGATTCAAAATTTAGGCCTCGGTTTATATTGATAATACCAAAATCTAATACATTGTCTGTCTGGTTCTCACCCAGATCTCCATATTCAACTATACTATAATATTGGCCCATTACATCAGTGACTCTCATCACGCTATCAAGAGTTACAACAGGAATAATAATAGCTCAAAACTAACATGCTAGGAAATAATGACATTATAGCCCTTTCATTAACTTTTCACTATTAGCCTATCATTAACCTATTACAATCGCATTGGACTCCTATATATAATATGATCTTTCTAGTTAAGAACTTGATAGTTCTTTCTTTTCTTGATCTTTTTGTTGAGGTTGCGTTGTCCATTTAATCATTTAGTGTTTCTTCCTTTCTTGCGTTGTCCAGCTTCTCAACAACTTATTGTGTTGTGCGCAACCTCTAATCAACAAAACGAAGGGCCCAACAGAGGTCAAGATATTGAGAGAGTGTATTGATTTTGTGAAAAACACCTTCCTCATAGAGAGAGAGTGATAGATTTACAAATTTCTCTGAGGTGTTCTCCAATTGTAACATATTCATCTAAAACGTTTATTGTATGGCACCCTCAAATAGATCTATACAACAATGATGATAGTGTGGATGAGGACACAATTGCAGTGATGTTAGACCCATCCAATGACCTTGTTTTTCCTTGCCTTGGCTCTTCTGCATAGCAAAAAAGCATAGTTGCATGGGAACAACGTTCGACATCTTCAAAACTCGTTTCCGTCGTTCTGACGTTTTTTGGAACTTGGGAACCCCTAATTGGTTGGGCACTGTTTCAGAAACTTGGGAGCTTCAAAGTCAATGAAATGGGTACTTGGGAAAGAGTTTTCAATATAGAGAACTTTAAATTAAAATTCTACTTTTCGTATTAATAAGTACCAATTTTCAGTTTTATTAAATTAAAATGCAAATATTTGTATTCAATTATTACAAACACCTAATTTATTAGAAATATTTTTCTTATATTCATTCAAAATATCACTATAAAATAAAGACTAAACTACACGTAAATCTTAGCTATAGTCTAAACATTCTACATTTTGGCTCTTTTCCGGGATATTATCCTATTTAATTTTGTGGAAAATCCAACAAGCAATTGTTGGATTTGCATATTTGAGTGGTTAAGTCTATATTAAGAAATGCAATTTAAACAATAGAAAATTGTGATTTCGCTCAGATTTATAAATGTAGAATGTTTAGACAACGCCTAAATGTTTAGAATGTTTATAATACTCAATTTATAGTTGTGGATATGGATAACTAAACATGAAAGCTCGATAGCCCTCTCCATGGCAAGCATTTGGGCCACTATGTTGTTGTTGATATCAATCAACCATATAGTTGATTTTTATGGTATTTTCATATTACAAGAATAGTACTATTTAGCTTTTTTCCAATCACAATTAGAACAATGGTTCAAATTTACAAAGTTGTTTGAAGTTTATATATGTAAAGTTTAATTTTGAAAAGAAGTTAAAATTTTATATATGTATTTTGTTTATCATTTTCTAGGTGAATCTTTATGGATATTAAAGTTTCAATGTTCTATTAAATATATTCATATAATTATTAGAAGAAATTAAATTAGTAATTTTGATACAAAGTTGTTCTAAGTTTATATATGTAAAGTTTAATTTTAAAAAGAAGTTAAAATTTTATATATGTATTTTGTTTATCATTTTCTAGGTGAATCTTTATGGATATTAAAATTTCAGTGTTCTATTAAATATATTCATATAATTATTAGAAGAAATTAAATTAGTAATTTTGATATTATAGTTTTTGGAGAAATGTAAGGTTTTAATTTTGAAGATTTTAATACAGTTTTAAATTGGTACTTATTAATACCAAAAATAGAATTTAATGTATTAACATAGTAAAGTCTATTATACTATATAACAATTTCAAACCATAGGAATAGAGTTTTACTAGATTAGTCTCCAATTTGACCGAAATAAAATTTAAAATGTATATCTGGTCTAAATACATTGCAATCCAAAATATTTTTTATATTTTTTTAATATATAATATCTTTTGTTTCCTGTAAATTTAAACAAAACTTCTAACCATTCCAAACACTGGTAACCACCTTCCCACGTTCTAAAAATTCATGCAACATAGCAAAAATGTCATTAAAATGATCGCACTCAACAATGATGTAGAGGACGCCATCATGTCGAACATTCATCTGCTAGCCATAGAAACTTCAGAATTAGCTTTTCTTGAATTAGAAATTGTCTTCCAGATTTAGTTTGCTTTTCCAGAATTAGATAGTGCAGTGTATCTCTAAGTTTAGGTGCAGTGCGAATGTAAAAAGGACTTGCTTTTGTTATGATTAGAAAGTGTGTTCAATGTTAGCATAATTTTTAATGGTGTTGTCTAATTGTTCTATGAAATAGTTTTTTTTGTCGGAATCCGGCAAGATAAATTTGCACAAAATCACTATTTTTTGTTGTTTAAAATTCATTTCTGAATGCAGAAATGGATTCAGCATGCTGAAAAAACCCTGGGAAGATTATACANCTAATTGTTCTATGAAATAGTTTTTTTTGTCGGAATCCGGCAAGATAAATTTGCACAAAATCACTATTTTTTGTTGTTTAAAATTCATTTCTGAATGCAGAAATGGATTCAGCATGCTGAAAAAACCCTGGGAAGATTATACAAAAATAATCACTCAAACCTATGGATCTAACAATTTCTGGCCGGATTTTGGACAAATGTCCCCGGAAAATATCACCAAAAAAGTCATTTTGAAGAATGTTTAGACTACGACATTTTTAATTTTGGACAAAAGCACATGAGATGGAGGCGTTCCAGTGTTAGCTAGACAGGGATTTCTAAGCAATCTTCTTATTATATACTAGGCACACTATTCTAGGCAACGAGTTGATTATAATAATAATAATAATAATAATAATCTATTTTTAAAGTCACGATCAAGCCAGATACCAAATTGGTGTATCAAACCCCTTTAGGCAACTAGTTGAATTAAAGTTTGTTTTCCTAGCCTAAAAACACCATAGGGATGGTACTCATTCTAGTTTTTAAAACCCTAACCATTCTTGGTCTATAAAAGCATGGCAAGATGAGTATGTGACACTCATTTTTGAGTAGAATTTACAGTTAGACAATGAGGTTTTGAGTTTATGGAAGCGTAATTTTTCTTTCACAGAGTTAATAGACAAATGAGTGATTGAGAGTTTATTTTTGTGCTTGTTGTTTATATTTTACAGTGTGACATGTTTGTAAAATCTAGCTTTCATAATTCACATTTTTGATAGAAGTTTATCAACTTTAAGCTTCCTAGTTTTAGGTTTTGAATTTTTGAGTTAGAAATCTCCTTACAATAATCTGAAATTCTCGCAGTAAGTTGTTTAAAGTTTTGCACCTTGCACCTATCATATCAATTGACAATATGTCATATTATGATATTTTGATTTTGTAATTAAACTATGTATTTTTCACTTCTTTATTTTGAAAAAGTGATATCTATGCAGTAAAATAGTTMTATTTTATCATTCGTTTTTTTTTGTTTTTTTTTCAATTATTAATACTTATTATTATTTTTTTAATTTTTTAAGAAATGCAATGTGCCAGTACCTGAAAATTTTGGGGACATKCTTTAGTTGTAGACTTCCCTTCCCCATTCAAGATACTTGTGCAACATGGATGAATACCATGTCTTTCAAAAAATATGCAAGGTCCATTTCCCATATTAAAATAAAATATTTTTTTTGCTTAATGCACCACTTTCTTCATAGGATTTTGTTATGAAATTCTATGCAGATGAAGTCAAACTAAAGGCCATTTTCCATACACTGCAATTTCTGCAAATATGTTCAAGCATATAAAATTACAGCAATGGCAAATAAGTTTCTTAAAGTATGTCCCCTGCAACTTTGAGAGACCACTAAATCTACTCCATCAAATTTTCTTACCCATAACAAAATGTATTGAGTTTTTAACAGAAAGCTGTCCGTAATGGAAACTTACTTATGAAATGCAGCTTTGCTTAGTAAATCACCTATCCGTCATGGCCTTAAATTTGATTAAACCCTTTGTTTGGTCACTTTTTTAATAAAGCTGCCATACAATTACAATTTGACTGGTTGTTACAGTAATCCATGTGAAATTGTTTAAGATGATGTAAATAAAGACACCAGATATATGCAGAAGTTAAAATGCTCCTATGGCTCCTACTTTTTTTGGAGATTTATTATGAATCATGATTACTGAGCTCTACAAAAACAAGGTTCACAATGGACATTGTGGTAGTGCATCAATGTACACAGCTAGTTGTGGTGTTGTATGTATAGATTCTTACCAACCTAATTTGAGAAAATTATATCTAGGAATATCTGTGGGTGGTCTTTAACATACCAACTTGGTCATCTCAGAATAAAGTAAGCTACCACGTGCTTTGAGAAAAGAGGATGAAAATGCATGTATAATTACCTAGAGCCTACAAACTCCAGTTTTTCGGGACTGTTTGCAGCTTAGTCTAATAATAGAGATCGGTACTTTCGGTGGGATTTTCAATTTGGTTTCTTGCTCTATCTCTGCCCTAGCCTCTGCTGTCAATTGGGTTTAGCTTGAGTAGTTGTGGGATGTAGTGTTATCCTCCCCATCCAAGTTCTGTTTCCATAAGTGACATGTTGAGCTCATCATGAGTATATTGTTGTAGCTGCTATGAGCCCTGTTGTTGATGTGGCTTTATGCCCTGAAGAATATAGGATTTACCCTGGACACCATCTTCGAAATGAGGAGAAGTGCCCAGAAATTTTCCCAGGATATGTTACCTGGAAAAAAAAAAATTCTATACAGATGTGTGTTTGCACCTTTTTTAGTGAAGAATTCAATCTGAATTTTCTCTCCTGATATTTACCGAGGCTTTAATGTTTTCAGCATCTGTTTTCATTGAGATAATTACAATTTATGGGTTTGCATGTAACCAAACCAACAATTCTCAAAAGGCCTTTTGATCGGAGAAACAATAAACAATACTCTGTTATTCCAAGTTGGAGGATGCAGACCCACTTGACTTTTGACAGGGGCAAGGTTGAAGGATACCTTGGACATTTCAATTCCATTATATATGGAACATTCTGAACTCACTGTCACCAACAATGTGCATCTTATTGCAAAGCATATAATATTGCAGCCATGGCATGAAGAAAAGATTCAGTAACGAAAAAATAGCAATAGTCAAAGTACTCATACAGATGAAGAAGGTAAATGAATGTATCTACAATCACTCTTCCAGAATCTAAATGTCAGTTTGCTCATATGCAAACAATATGGTCAAATCACTTGTTCAGAGCCTCATCTCTACAACCAAGCATAAAAACAAAATACAGTTTGCTGATCCATAGAAACATACTTCGTAAACTCACCAATATTGCTGGAATTGATCTTCTTCAAGTCAACTCTACACTGCCGAAGACTGCTCCAAGGCCAAAGCAATCTTCTGGAATGGTGAACCAGTTGGGAATAGCCACATATATGCAGGTTAAGTTTCTGAACTAAATGAAATTCTGGTTGTGCCTGATTGCTTGGCATTATGCTCTGACAAAAGAAAAGGGTCAAATGCTTTGCTTTGACTATAATAATTCACTAACTATGGCAAACAATGCCAGCAACAGCACATGAACAGAAGGGATGGTTTTGTGCTCATTATGGACCTTCCAAACCCCTGCGTGCCTAATAAGCACGGAATTACATTTGAGTCCTGAGCTTTTCCAACTCAAATTCAAAAAATCATTTTCAAACCTGGCAGGCCTAGCTGGCACACGTTACAAATAGAAAAATAATTGAAATCAACTCTTAGAATCCAGTTTATCAAACAGAGTTGGTTTCTATATGTGCTTTCCCGGCTCCATTTGCCATTCTTCTTTATTTCTCACTAAACAGATCAGCCAGCAAATCTTCAAGTTGCTCTGGGGTATACCTCAAATACCTATTTCCATTGCCAGTACTGTCTAACAAATGACCAAAAGTTTCAACAAAGCTTCTATAAGCAGGGATCAGAGACTGTGTAATTTTTATGAAGGTGCCTACTCGGAGCTCGTCATCGGATATAACCCAATGTTGGTGGGTTTCATATATCTGATCAAAGGCCAAGTTGAATGCCCTGAGCCTCTGCTTAAACAATTCTTTTGCTCCTCCTCTGTTGCCACTAGACCCAGCTAGTCCTTCCCTATTGAGATGCATCAGAGCAGGTCCCCATTTCTGTCTTTCATAACCCAATACATGCTGGTTAACCCATCTCCTACGCTCCTTAAGCCATGTCTCTCCCAAGAATGCCAGCTCACTGTCCCTGGCCCTCTTGAAAATATACCAATAATTATTCATCAGAAACAGATGAGCAAGTGCTGGTTCAGTATACCCTTTTGATCTACCCTCTAGGTTCCTTTCCAAAGCCCCCAAAACATCCCCAACTGCTCTCAAGAGCCCAATTTCACCATCGTCCATCCCTCCTTCCATCTCCAAAACCCGGACCATCACCGGCCTATACTCACCCACCAAGAACTTAAGATAATTAATAACATAGCTGCTGATTTTCAGCTGGCTGCCATCAGCAGGGGCACCTGAATCCTCCTCCACCTGCTTCGAAAACTCCGAAAGAACCTGACAAGAACTGTGTGCCAACTGTTTTTGAAGTTCTCTCAGCTGAAGCCTGGTTTCCATGCATCCATACCCTTCAAACACCTTCTCCACGTCGTCCTTCAAGTTTTCCAGGCCTTCAAACATGTCAAGCAGCTTAAAGATCTTCTGTGGCTCTCTCTGACTCAGAGCAATGGCCTCCCCAAACTGGATAGCTGCACCCATCCCACCCGCCGAAGCCAACTTCCCAAAACATTCCATCCATACCTCCTTGTCAAAACTCTCAAATATTTCACTGCACAGAAGCTTTTCGGACCACATCAAATCCCTCACCATCACTTCTAACAATCTCAGCCAATGTGAAACATGCCCTTCCAGATCAGCCCACTTCAGCTTATTGACAATCTCGGCAGAATTGTAGTTCAGGTAATAAGCTTTCATGGATTGAAAACTGTCGTTAACGGTCCTAATTCGAACATTCCAATACAGTTTCAAACATGCCTGAGCCCTACGATTTCTCTTAAGGAACCCTGCAATCATCTGAAGGCTTTCAACACCAACAAACGCTTGTTTCAATTGGGGTATTTCACTACTTACCCTGAGATCCCTCGGCAGGCTGTTCTCGGCCAGAATCGACATGAACGAGGACTCGAGCTTCTTCACAGCAATATCTAGCAGCGCCCCACCATCATCATTCTCCGGATTGTCTTTGCTTCCCAAGGCTCCAATACAGCTCTTCAATCTGCGGATTGTGTACTTGTCGACCATCGGACTCGGGTTCGAAACTCGAACAGCCTCCTCCAGCAGGCCCACTGCCAGGGGTCTGTTCTCCGAAACAAAACTCAAATAGCCCTCCAGCTTAAGGGCAGCACCCATATAGCCCTTGAGATTGTCCCGGGGATCGCCCACGAGGGCAGTTTTAAGTTCTCTGATCGATATCATCGCCTCGAGGATATTTAACGCGGGCCCAACTGCTCCATGTATGCATTCATTCAAGTCTGGGGATTCTGTCGATTTCGGCAGCAGAGGAGACATGGCTGCATCGGTTCTTTGCTTCACCAGCTGTAACTTGTGCCCCCATTTCTGAATGGTATCGCCGATTTCCTTGGCCTTCAAGTTGGTTTGTAGGAGACTTCTCTGTGCTGAAAGGGCGCCATCAAAGGTCGACAGATCGAAGGAGCAGTGGAAGGTTTTCATGGCTTCCACTGCCAGTGCCAGTGCCGGTTCCTCCAACGTCCAGCATCCATAAGTGAGGGCTAGTTAATTTCTTAAACTGATTGTCTGCCAGCAGTATGGTGGCAACAGTGATCTATTGAAGGAGCTGGCAAAAAAAATGCCCAAATAATCACAAAATTCCTTGGTGGCTGCCATCAGTGAAGGGCAATCCGATACAATCAAAGTGTCGGCTTTGGATATTGAAGTAGGTAAATTACGCAATGTGATCGGTTTCCGCACAAAAGTTGTGCTGAGGTGTTCCGCAATGATGTGGTGGGACTGGCCGCCATTAAAGATACCATCACTTTATAAGTTGGAGGGAGAGTTTTCAACTGGTTTTGCATGATGTAGATTGCGGAGTACGCTTATCTGATAGTAATATGGAGATTTTTTTCTTCAAACAAATTTGATAAAACTAGATTGAAATTTTAGGCATAGGTATGATTCTCATATCACCATCCACTGGGAGCCAAAGGAAAGTTTGCTATAAAATTTGATAAGTACACATTATTTTTTAAACTGTGTAAGAAATCAAATCTCGATGAAGAATAGAACTGTGCTCATATCCAGAGTGAAATTTATTTGAAGTGGGAAAAAGTGGGAAATCCAATCGTATTAGTCTTGTAAAAGCTCTGTACCTGCTACTGAAAATCCTTACTAAATGTGAGTGTGTAGGGTGTTTAAATGTTGTAAATTAAAATTAATTTATCCTTCCATTTAAAAATATTTATTAAATTTTAATTTGGTTTGTGAGTTGGCAATGATAAATCAACTAAGTTTATCTCCACTAAGTCAAATTTGATTTTCAATAAATGATAATTGTGGCATTTATATTGAAGTCCTTGAAAGTAACCTGTTTTAGTGGTTAACTTTGAAATTAAAAAGAATTATTGTTTGAAATTAAAAAAAAAATTGTTTTTATAGACAAATTCAAATTATCTATAAAAAAAATTGATATAAACAATTATATTTGGGACAGGGTTACAAAGATATATTTAGTGTTACATCATTGAATTTTAACTCATCAAATTGAAGATGATGAAGAAGAAACAACTATTATCTTGGATATGGTGACAAAGATGATGAAGTGGAAAATATGCTTCAACTCTTATGAAAACATGAGATAAGAAGAGGAATTTATAGTGGAAAAAAAACAAGGGCACTAACTTTGTGAACAGGCTCAAATTACGTGACAAAGATTGATATAATGACATGGTTACAAAAATAATGGTTAGTGCAACATTGCTAAGTGTCAACTCATTTAATTGAAGATAATGAAGTTGATACAAGGAGATGGTTACAAAGATAATGGTTAGTGCATCCTTCAGTTTCAACTCATCAAATTGAAGATGATGAAGAAGAGACATTGAATCCTTAAGGTATGGTTATAGAGATTATGATTAGTGGAACATGGTCCCATTTCCATCAATGGATAAGAAAAAGAAGAGGAGAAATATTAAGTAAAATACAATCTCAGTCATCATTGTAAGATAACTTGTAACATTGCATAGATAACAACATGATAACATGTAACCTTATAGATAACAACATAACAACATAACAACAAGAAGTATTAATGTTAAACAAAAACTTAATATAAAGATATGAGACATGAAGAGGAATATTATTGTAGAACAATTTTTTATTATAGAGATATAAAGAGTATTAAAAGTCAAATGATGTTGACAAGGCAAGTGTTAAGAGAAGCACATTAATTAGGTTTAATCACTTAATGCATTAAGATTAGATTGTTCGGTATTTAAGAGACCTTTGAAAATTTCATTAGAGAAGTAGATATGCCCCTATAATGAATTTCATCACTTCCTCCCTTTATGACTAACCACTCCCTCCATACGAGAACAAAATTTCAACACAAAAATCTAAAATGTGAAGGGAGGTATTAAAAGTCAAAGACAATCTACAACACATGAATCTAAAATCTGAAAGTGTTGGTAATGTTCCTATCTAATTGGGTTTTTATACCCATGTTTTTGGATTCCTTTCGATAAACATATAAATCTTAGTCATTAGAAACTAGGTCACCTTCCTTTACTTGGTAAGAACATCATCATTTTCTCTATGGGAGTGGTATTCCTTTGCTTTGCAAGTTGACTTGAGAATTTGTTTCTCCTTACTTGAGCCCTTAGCTTGAGAATCTTTCACTTAGCCAAATTTCACATTTCCCATCTAGAAACATGTGCTTGGCGATTATGCCATCTTCTTGCTTGGGATGGGAACGTTTCCATTTTTCTTAAGGTTTGAGTGGTGAGGCTTCTCATTTAACCTCTAAGCATCAATTGTTTTTTCAAAGAAAGATAACGAGCATTGTTGATACCAAGCCTTTGCTCGACACTTTGTCACTTGGCCAAATTCTCATGAATCCATTCACCAATTTTCTCGCTCAGTGAATCTAGCCACCCTTTGCCTAACAATGTTGTTCTTCTTTTGCTCAAAAGCCTAACAACATCGACCATTTTTACATTTGTTGAGCACATGTTGCTAAGCCAAGTAGAGCTTTCCTCAGTGAACCAAAACTATTCTAATTTTCTTGTTCTCTAGCATTAGCCTTTGCTTGACAAAAATGGCCCCTCTTTTCTCATCATATTGCAATAATGTTTGCTCAGTAGCATGCCATCGACTTGTAATTCATCTCTATCAAGCAAAGGTCTTTGAGCACAACAACCACTTGATTATTCTATTCAATTGGCTTCATGTTGGGCCCTCCTCTACTCAACAACAACTCTTGTTTGCTTGATGGGTTAAATTAGGTCTTTGCTCGACATCATTTCACTAGAGTTTAAATCACATTTGATCATTGTATTATCCGCATCCGTCGAGAGATTGTATTCACCCTTTTGCTTGACTTTTCCACACTTAAATCATTTTTCTACTGTTCAAGCCATAAGATGGAAAGTGTATGTCAAGGCTTGTACTCCATACCGATGATAGGATGGGTGTGCTACTAAGAAAAAAAAAAGTCATCATGAATTGATTTCCTGTGCCTTGCATGAAAATCATTAACCTCATTAAATATGCAAATGCAACAAAGGGTTAGCGCCTAAAAACATAAGAAGGAACCTAGGTGTTAATAATGGCATCTCCCTCTAACTCAAGAGATATCCACATGGAACTCCAAAGATATCCACATGGATTTGATCACGCCAATATAACCAACCTCTCATATACAAGTTATTATAATTGAAAACCCCTAAGAAAAATAAAAAGGTGGTATGAATCAAACAACTCATATATATATATANATATCCACATGGAACTCCAAAGATATCCACATGGATTTGATCACGCCAATATAACCAACCTCTCATATACAAGTTATTATAATTGAAAACCCCTAAGAAAAATAAAAAGGTGGTATGAATCAAACAACTCATATATATATATAAAGGAACGCAATCCCTTCAATCAATTGAGAGGATGTCACATAATAATTAATTTTTCAAGGAGTCTATACCAACCTCAAACCACAAAGCTTTCAAAGAAATAATAAGAATGAAATAGTAAAAGTCTTAATGATTTATGAGTTTTTTAATTTAAAAAAAAAAACAATGATAAAAAATATATCTTAAAAAAACAATGATAAAAAACATATCTTCATAAAATAATAATGATTAAAATATAAAAATTAAATATATTAAAAAAATAAAATTAATATCAAATTCTTAAGAAATTAAATATTAAAAATATAAAAAAAATATTTTAATGATTTAATTTATAAATAAAAAAATATTTACTTTATTCCAAAAAAAATGACTTATAATTAAATTTATAATATTCTTTATTAAAATGTTAATGTTGCTTGATACTTGTCATAAAAAAATTATTGTTACAAGACTTTCATAAACTAAAAGATCTCCATACTTTCGTTACCTTTCAAAGAAATTCATGTGATATTCAAACACTTAGTTGATGCGTCTACATCATAACCCTAGGAAATTTTATTAATTGTCAAAATTGAAGAGTGGGATTGTTGATTGATGGATAAAACGTACCTGTCAAGATTTAAGGAGAGTGAGATTGTTGATGGATGGATAAAACGTACCTGTCGAGAGAGATTGGAGGAATTATATATATATATATATATATATATATATATATATATATATATATATTAATTCAAGAAATTTAATAGAAATATCATTGAAATGTGAAGAAATATTTTTAATTTCTCAAAAAATTACTTATTTTTTAAATTATATGCTATAATCGAACTTTTAATATTTAATTTTTTTTTTTTTTCATTTGTATAAATATTATTGTTTAAATATTTTATTCATTTTTTTTTTAATTTTTATGTAAATATTATTTTTAATAAAAAATAACATGCTATTATAAAAGTATTATAATAATAATAATAATCTATTTTTAAGGTTCACCAGTCAAGTTAGACACCAAATTGGTGTATGAGACCCCCTTGTTTGTGGACAAGGGAAATTCATTTTTATAAGATTTAACACAATAACATGGATTTTTTTTCTCATTTTGTATGTCATATGTATAAATGTAGCAGTTGTTTAGCAAACACATGTTATAATGTAATATGTTACATAAACTCATTTTTACACCGAAGGTGTTTATAAGGGAGTTCTCTAGGGTTTTCTTCTTATGTGAGAAACCTATAAGAAGAGGTTGATCCTGTGTTCATCCACTCTTGATATATATTAATTCCAAGAAATTTAATAGAAATATCATTAAAAAATGTGAAGAAATATTTTTTAATTTCTCAAAAAAATTACTTATTTTTAAATTATATACTATAATCGAACTTTTTAATATTTAATTTTTTTTTTCATTTGTATAAATATTATTGTTTAAATATTTTATTCATTTTTTTTTAATTTTATGTAAATATTTATTTTTAATAAAAAATAACATGCTATTATAAAAGTATTATAATAATAATAATAATCTATTTTTAAGGTTACAGTCAAGTTAGACACCAAATTGGTGTATGAGACCCCCTTGTTTGTGGACAAGGGAAATTCATTTTTATAAGATTTAACACAATAACATGGATTTTTTTTCTCATTTTGTATGTCATATGTATAAATGTAGCAGTTGTTTAGCAAACACATGTTATAATGTAATATGTTACATAAACTCATTTTTACACCGAAGGTGTTTTAAGAGAAGGTTCTCTAGAGGTCTTTCTTCTTATGTCGAAACCCTATAAGAAATTGTCACATGTTCATCCACTCTTGCCTAATGTTATCTCGTGCACCGACTTCAAATTGCTAATGTTCAATAACCAGTGGCTTCTGTGCTTCTTCAAGTCTCAACTCGGTCCGCCCTTTACTTCGACTAACCAGGGATGATTTTAAGGATGGAAATTTGTTTTAAAATGTAAAAACCTTGGCGAGTATTACTAATCCTTCATATGTCAACAATCAATGTTTGACGATATTTTTTTTTTTAATTTTCAAATAGTATTTTATATAGTTTTTATAAACTTTTAGCAATTTTTGAGGTAAAATAATTTTATCTTATAGAATTTGGGTGAATCGTTTTTAAAATAACGAATCTCATTTTTGAAAAAACCATAAAAAATTAGCCCATGAGTAAAATTTAGCCCCTAAAATCATCCTGAGTCGACTCTCTAATGCAAGAGCATTGTAATTGATTTCTAAAAATTTGAAAGTGCCACGTAAGAGTTTGATTTTAGGAAATTAGTTGTATTTGAATAATGTTTTTGCTGCCAAGTGGAGCTCGAGATCAAGTAAGTAAATAAATAGTGAGCAGGGGCATGACATAGATTGCTAGCTTGGAAATTGTGTTGAGGTAAAATTGTATGGGCATTGTTTTAGAAATTGCATTATCTAAGAATGGAAACTCTCTGTATACATATCTGCTTTGAAATTGTTTAATAATGAGTTGGTTTCTGAATTATGTTTGAACCTGTAAGTCCCACATTACCATAATCAAGAAGAGATTAAGTTTTGAAGGCAGATCGTAAAAGGAAGTCGCATCTGAAGGTGCGTAGAAGGGCCTTGGGTTTGTGATTGATCATCGCCATAATTTATATCTCGTGAGTCCTCATGGATATGAGGATATGCACCTTGGTTTTTAATACGAGAACCTCTATCTCAATGATTAAATTGAAATAAGTGCCTTTAACATAATTCTTGAGATCTCACATGTTATAAGGTATACATTATATAAAGAAACGAATATGAATGTTTCATTCGGAGATAATGAGTGGTCAGAGATAATGAGTGCTTAGAGAGAATAAGTGGAGAGTTTACATAAATAATGCTTTAGAGATGAGTTTTTTAATGGATGCATGAATCATAATAGATATGTTAGCTTGAAGAATGTTAGTATTTAATGAATAGCAAGTGATAATTGGTGCCTGGTTGAATTTGACTAACATCTCTCTCATATGAATGAAAAAACAACTTTGGATTTAGGGTGGTTGTGGCAATTTTATGCGAGTGGGTGTCACTCAATACACAAGGTATAATGGGATTCTACGTACAGACTTGTTCAAGCCTGGTGAAACTTGTGTTGGTGAGGGTAGAAACAAAATTCAGCACTAATCAGAGCATTAGAGCATTGTACCTGTTGTTGCCAACAACGACTTCGTTCAAGGCATCTTACATGTACGCGGGGGACTTAGAGGCCAATGTCTCTGAAGCTCAACTCTACTATGACATTTTCAAGTATGTGGCATGTTATCGCACAGTTTGTAGTTTGGGTCAAAAGCTAAAGGATAGAGATCAAACTGGTGTAACAGGAACCTTCCCCACCCAATGTCACCTCAATGGGGAGGCTCTTTCTGTTTAGGAAGGTTAGCCCAGGGGAGACGTCCCCGACAACCTAGGGTTTTGAAGAGGCTGAGGTATAAAGCAAGGTTAAAGTTTCCTCCTCACATGTTACCACCTAGGTCAAATAGTCCGGCTAAACAACCAATAATGAAGTGTATGCCCAATTGAAAACACATGTCCGGAACAAGACAACAACAATACAATATATATATATATATATATATGCAAGCTATAACTCAAAGGGCTAGTACTTTAATAACTATCTGATATCATTTAATAAGCAATGTAAAGCAATAGATACAAAATGAAGTCAACGTTTTGTCAATTAGCGATGAAAGAGCATCAATTCATCAATATCTATCAAGATGATCAAGCTAACAATGTATCCAATCAACAATTTGCTCAATAAATGCTTCAAATCATCATTCATTTGCTTATATTCAACTTTTGCTGCGTCAAGATGAGATAACCAACTATGACGTCAGCCCTAATTAAGTTAGTTTGTTAGTTAGGGTTTCAAAATTTATAGTTTTGAGAGTGGTTTTGTACACTAAGACTTCAACGTTGGAGGCTAGAGATCAGTGCCTTAGGGTATATGGAGTCAAACAAGATAAGGGCACAAGGTTTTGAAATGATGAAGACTTAAAGACTAGAGGGAAGGGTTCTAAAGTGCTGGAAAGGCAGGGCCCTAGAATCAAAACCTTAGGTGAAAGAGGCTCACTCCGGTGTTGCTTAAGCAAGGCCTAATGCTCTTTCCTCCTTCTTTAGGTCAACTTGGCAAAACGGATAGCATAAATGATAAATCTAAGGGATGAGGTGAGAGAAAGTGTTGTAAAGACAAGGCTTTCAAACCCTAGAAGATGATGGCCCTAGGTGTAGATAAC
>SNQJ01S0068207.1:39844-50188 GCA_010110895.2 Picea sitchensis | reverse complement strand
TTGATTGGATACATTGTTGGCCTGATCATCTTGATAGATATTGATGAATTGATGCTCTTTCGTAGCTAATTGACAAAACGTTGACTTCATTTTGTATCTATTGCTTTACATTGCTTATTATATCATATCAGATAGTTATTGAAGTACTAACCCTTTGAGTTATAGCCTGCATATATATATTATATTATTGTTGTCTTGTTCCGGGCAGGTGTTTTCAACTGGGCATACACTTCATTATTGGTTGTTTAGCCAGACTATCTGACCTAGGTGGTAACTTGTGAGGGGGAAACTTTAACCTTGCTTTATACCTTAACCTCTTCAAAACCCCAGGTTGTCGGGGACGTCTCCCCTCGGCTAACCTCCCTAAACAAAAAGAACCTCCCCATCGAGGTGACATTGGGTGGGGTAGGTTCCTGTTACGCCAGTTTGATCTCTATCCTTCAACCTTTGACCTAAACTACAAACTGTGTGATAACAAGACCATTTGGGAGAACTTATAGGGGTGATAGGATTTGTGGAGTTCATAGTAGTAGATGAAGGTATATAATGACGCCCACTACAACTCGTCATTAGCTATTTGTGGAGTCGCCAGATGATTTGCTTGAAATCATCAAAGAAAAGGGAAAGCACCCTAGTGGAGTCGTCAGGTAAGCTTGTAAGATAAATCTCCAAGGCAAGGCTTACTGAAAAGGTTTGTCGTCTAAGGAGAATTGACTCAGTGTTCCCTGGCAACGACGCCAAAATGTTATCGCACAGTTTTTAGTTTGGGTCAAAGGCTAAAGGATAGAGATCAAATTGGCGTAACCTGAACCTTCCCCACCCAATGTCACCTCAATGGGGAGGCTCTTTCTGTTTAGGGAGGTTAGCCCAGGGGAGACATCCCCAACAACCTGGGGTTTTGAAGAGGCTGAGGTATAAAGCAAGGTTAAAGTTTCCTCCTCATAGGTTACCACCTAGGTCAGATAGTCCGGCTAAATAGCCAATAATAAAGTGTATGCCCAATTGAAAACACCTGTCCAGAATAAGACAACAACAATACAATATATATATGCAGGCTATAACTCAAAGGGTTAATACTTCAATAACTATCTGATATCATTTAATAAGCAATGTAAAGCAATAGATACAAAATGAAGTTAACGTTTTGTCAATTATCTATGAAAGAGCATCAATTCATCAATATCTATCAAGATGATCAAGCTAACAATGTATCCAATCAAATTTTTTTTCAATAAATGCTTCAAATCATCATTCAATTGCTTATATTCAACTTTTTCTGCGTCAAGATGAGATAACCAACTATGACGTCAGCCCTAATTAAGTTAGTTTGTTAGTTAGGGTTTCAAAATTTATAGTTTTGAGAGTGGTTTTGTACACTAAGACTTCAACGTTGGAGGCTAGAGATCAATGCCTTAGGGTATATGGAGTCAAACAAGATAAGGGCACAAGGTTTTGAAAGGATGAAGACTTAAAGACTAGAGGGAAGGGTTCTAAAGTGCTGCAAAGGTAGGGCCCTAGAATCAAAACCCTAGGGGAAAGAGGCTCAGTTCGATGTTTCTTAAGCAAGGCCTTGTGCTCTTTCCTCCTTCTATAGGTCAACCTGGCAAAATGGCTAGCATAAATGATAAATCTAAGGGATGAGGTGAGAGAAAGTGTTGTAAAGACAAGGCTTTCAAACCCTAGAAGATGATGGCCCTAGGTGTAGATAACCTAGGCCTAGGACATCACCCTCTTTCAACCTATAAACTTGAATGCTAGCTTAAGGGAAGAAGCAAGATGAGTGTAGCAAAGGCTAGGCTCAATCCCTCTTCTTCAATGGCTGAAAAATCTCTCTCTAAGGGGACATGTAACAATGACCTAATTCTATGCTTGTTACCTAGGGTTTCAAATCATCAATTTAATAAGCAAATGCAAGAAATTAGACCTACAACCATTCAATTAATAAGTTTTGCAAGAAAATCACTTACATATCATGAAGAAAGCACATGCAAACCCTAGTTGTAAACCTTCCTTGGAGAGAAATGCCACAAGATGCCAAAAATATCCTTCCAATAACAAGTGTGCCTCACTTAGAAAGAAAAATTACCCTAGAACGGCACAAAAATCAGACCTCACAAGTGTGAGTGAATTGTGTTATGTCAAAATGAGGGAAAACATCCTCAATATATATCATCTCATGACCTTTAATTACTAATTAGGTCATTAAAAATAGTTGACAAGGCTAATAACTAAAAATCATACTGTTTTACATTAAACTGCTAAAAGAAAACCCTAAATGAGAAATAAGCAAGACGTCTAGCCCCTTTGAGGGAGACGTTGTCCCTTTTTAGGGCAAAACATAGCACTGGATGACAAACGTTGGCCCTCTCTAGGCCTCCAAACTCTGCCACACGTGCCAAAATGCTCTGTCAAGGCACCATACACTGGAGGTGATGTCAAGGGCTCCTAGATGACATCCTGGGCCATCATAGTGACACGTTCCACCTGCAGTGGGTCAACCCCCTAGGGCTGGGCTCAGCCAAGGCGTCCTGGATGAAAATATCCTTCTTCTTCTCTCGTGCAAAGGCTAGATCAATCACTATCTTGTCTATACCCCTGATGAGGTCCCAACAACCATCTGATGGGCTCTTCAGCCCCATGGAGGTCTGAACTAATCATCTCCCCATGTGTACTGGTCCACTTGGTACCTATCCGTCGGGCATGGTCCTACACATCAAAAACTTCGCCCTCCATGGGCTCATTAGTCCTAGGGATCATAGCAATGCAAATCATATCTCATCATTAATTTGATCAAATGCATGCATAAAACCCCTAGCATATCATCCAATAGCTCAAAGACATTACAATGACCTACTATACAAAGCCGAAGAAAAGGCAAAACACCCTATTGGGCCAACATCCATAAGAAAAGGAAAGTTTCCAGAGGATATCATCCAAGCCATGTATTACAAGGTGGTGTGGTCCAAGGATGTCCAGACATAGTGAAAGATAGGGGTGATATTATCTGTGGGTGGCTTTGTAGGAGGTGAGTTGTACCTGTCATGGATGCAATTCTTTCCAAGCCCTTTATTGCCTTTATTGCCTTTATTCTTTCTTTTCTTTATTACTTGATTCTTTCTTTTTATTTCAAGGTCTAACTAGAGGACACTGCCTTGGCGTGGTGACCAGAGCTAACAGTGTTACCCATAAGTACTTTCACAGAGATGATAAGGCTGGCTCGTGATGCGACCCCCTTTCCCTTGGTCATGTAACCAAAGGTCACTGCCCTGGAGTGGTAACCAGATAATGACAATGTCATACTGCTAGGTACCCATGAACATAATGGGTTGGTTCGTGATGAGAACCCCCATCCTCTTGGCTAGGTCTTGTTTTGTTATTTTTCTTTGGGTCCCTCTTGTTTTTTTATCGAGAGGCTTTTTATTGCCTTCTCGGGGATCCCTGGGCGAGGCATCTCTAGGTTTTATTTTTTTTATGGATTGAATCTCTTACCAGCTGCTTTTACCTCTTGGGCCTTTAGCCCCTTCTTCCCACAAGATAAGGTGTAACCCCACAAACAGGTCATCCTAATGTCCGGACTAGGGAAATGGGATAGATGAGTGGGGATAAGATGTAAAAATGATGATATGATGGGAGCGGACGATGGCTCTTCATAATCCCCTTGGTGGCTAACCAAAACCTATGGGTACAATCTTGCTAGGGTACCCTGTCAACCCGCCCAACCATGGTCAAATGGGTTAGTGTAAGATCCAAGCAGTCGCAAGAAATGAAAGGAATTTGATGCATATATCTGAAAGTTATAATGATGAAATATGACACATACCATGATACCTGGACCAATTACCTCATGGAGCAAGAGTCTTCTCCGATACAAGTCCAAGCTGAAGGTGATGGATGCTACTGCTGCTGACAGGACACATCTGATGAAGAAGAAGAAAGATGGGCCCTCCAGGGCCATGCTCAGGTCAATCCTACTCTTGGTACTCCATGTTTAGGACCTGTGGGCCTTGAGATATGATCTCCTAGTTATCCCTAGAAATCGGGGATAACATGGCCAACACACAATCCATTCGACTTTGCATTTAAATGATCACGCGGCACTCCCTCGACTATGTTTATGTCAACTGCATGATGGTTGAAGAAGGTATGCTTGAATTGTGCTCTAAATTTGAATTTGGAGTTCTTGGGTTTCTTTTTTAAAAAAAGGTTTCATTTTAACCCTTTACTTACAATGCTTCTGCTTAAAAAAAGGGTTTCATTTTCGCTATTTTTTAAAGCTTTTTATGTACACTTTTGCCTAATTTTAATTTCAGTTTAATGAATATTCTTTTGGAGATGAATTAAATCTTTAATCATCAATTGCTAGAAATAACCAATTTCATTTTATAAGGACAGTTTAACTTTAGTATTTGGAAATAAATATTTAATTTTCAACCTTTCCGTTAATACTCGAATTTCAATATGTATATGGTGGGCGTGAATTGAAGGCAATTGTGGCAATTTTATGGCAATTTTATGTGAGTGGGTGTCACTCAATACACAAGGCACAGTGGGATTCTACGTATAGACTTGCTCAAGCTCGAAGAAACTTGTGCAGGTGAGAGTAGAAATAAAATTCAGCACCGACCAGACCATTGTTCATGTCGCTTCCATCGACGTCTTCGTTCAAGGAACCTTACATCTTACATGTACGTGGGGGACCTGGAGGCCAATGTCTCTGAAGCTCAACTCTACTAAGATGTTTTCAAGCATGTGGCCAAAGTACAATCCATTTGGATTTGCATTTACATTATCACACAATACTCACTCGGCTATGTTAATGTCAATTGCATGATGGATCAAGAAGGTATGCTTGAATTGTGCTTCATTTAACCCTTTACTTAAAGTGCCTCTGCTTAAAAAAGGTTTTCATTTTCGCTATATTTTAAGTTTTTTATGTATAGTTTTGCCTAATTTTAATTTTAAGTTTAATGAATATTTTTTTGGAGATGAATTAAATCTTTAATCATCAATTGCTAGAAATAACCAATTTCATTTTATAACGACAGGTTAACTTTAGTATTTGGAAATAAATATTTACTTTTCAACCTTTCCATTAATACTCAAATTTCAATATGTATATGGTGAGCGTGAATTGAAGGCAATTGGTCGTTAGATTGTGAGCACACCCATTAATTGAAGGATGAACAATGGTGTATATTAGTGACATATCCTTCAAATCCACCAGGGATTTCACCATGCCATACATACAACGCTTGAATATTAGTATAGAAACCCTATCCCTCAAGCAAGAAAAGAGCCTTAATTCCATGTAATATGTTTTTTACGACAACCACAATGAGAAAGGAAGGAAACAACCAAACCACCAGTGGATGGATGAGAAAGAAAAAGAGTCTAATGCACCCATGAAGGAAGCACCAGTCCTCGATTCCTGGTTTGACCCTCGAATCCCTCAGGTAGAAGATGAGTTATGTCTGCTTTGGCCACGGGATAAATTGAGAGCATCTCAAACCTTTCCCACAAGATAAATGGAGAACATTTCAACAACGTAGTTATTTATAATAGTTCCACGTGCTTCATGAAGTCGAGATAAATGTTGGAGGAATGACCTAGGCTAATATTTTCAGAGTTGTCTTGAATAGGCTATGCCAATATTGTGAGGTGTGGGATGAAGACGAACCTTGTGAAGTATTTATTTTCCATCCAAAATCAAAATGGCACGGTCTTTAAACAACATAACCTCCTCAATTCACTTCGATGTTTCCTTTCCCCCATCTTAGGGGTATGTTAGTTATATGTATATCTATGTTATTTTGTTACTACATGGTTATTGCATATAGTAGAATAAAAGGCTAGCATTTTGTCCCTTTTTCAATTTATCTTTATGGGAATGTGACGATACAATTTCATTTGAATTAGGTATGAAATTTATTCAAATTATAAATTTCAATTACATAGATAGATTCAATGTTTGAAAATCCTACTACACTTAAAATATGTAATATATTTTTTCCCAAAGAAAAAAATTAGTAATTTTATTTATAGTAAACAAACTTACAAAGTCAAATGCCTATTGGCATTCAAAAAGTGATCAAACATCCATTTAGAGAATATATATTCTTCATGCTTTCCTATATTTATACATATAATAGCAAGGTATTTCTTCCCAAATAAATTACATAAAGTGGGTACATATATAAGCATGTTGTTTCTTTTCTCAAAAAGTTACACATAAGTTATATAAAAAAAATTATACCAGTGATGTGTTCTCAGTCACGAAAATAAAAGTATTTCATTATATCCAAGGAGCATGTGGAAAATATGTGGAGTGACCATCCTGTAGAATGGAATTAATCTAGATACCACGTTCCAATCTCAATCCATCTTTTGAAAGGTCATCTGCTATGTTGTTCTTGTCCCTGTATATGTGAGACAATGAGATATGTGAGAAAGTTGTCATTTGCATTTGTATATCATCATAAATGATTTGTAAGGTGAAATTTATGGTTTGTGCTTCCTTTCTAATCCATTTGATGACCAAGAGAGTCTCACAAAAAAATTGAATTTGTTGGACCACATGTTCTTAGGCTAGTTGAAGAATTAATTTGAGTAACGTCAGTTCATAGAAATTGTTAGATTCTTGGCCAATTCCCTCTTTGAAGGAGATATGGTATGTGGAGGAGAAATATTGAATTCCTTCTGCAGCTCCTTTAGGAAGATTTCCTTGTGAAGCTCCATCAAAGCATGCCCAGGGGAGAGCCTTGTTTATCACCTCTTCTTTGAGTTCATGTCTAGATTGTTTTTCCTTCAAATAAGCTCATATTCCTAGCAAGCTATACACCCCAAGCTATGTTCAGGGGAAGGACTTTGTGTTCTGTGTGTCCTTTTTGGAATACTGAGATACAAATGATTCTTCTACATCTCTTCATTCACAAACTTTTTTATGACCTATCATACACCCCACATGTTTCCAAACCTCTTTAGTGAAGGAACAAGTCATAACTAGATGGTGTATGGTTCCATTTGCTTGTTTACATAAAACGCACCAACCTGGATGATTAATTTTTTTTTTTTGGAGAACCTCCCATGTAGGAGCCTTATTGTTTAAAATCAACGACATGAAGATTTATTTTTACAATGACACTTTTGTTTCCAAATAATTCTCCACCACTAAGCATGTTGTCCATTCAAAGATTCCTCAACCAATGCTCTGTAGCCTAGCTTAGGCACATATGTTCCAATGGAATTGAGTGACCAAACCAATTGATCATCATCTTCCTGAATTTTAACATTCTTTTATTTTAGAACCTCCAAATAACCCTTCTAGTCTTTAGCAAATTCTTCACTCAATCCCAATTCCTCCCAAGAGAGCCATTGTTGTTGTCAATTTGTAGATCTCTTACAGTTCATGATTTCTATGAGAGTATAATATCATTTACTTCTAATATCCTAGATTGGTCAAGGAGGTAATATATGCAATCCTTTACTACCTATCCAAGGATCAAGGCCGATTTGAACTTTTACTCCTTTTCCCACCTTCCAAATCAACCAATTGCCTACCAAACGAAAGGTCGAGTTGAAATCTTTCCAAATAATTGAGGCATTATATAGTTGTTTATCTAGGTTTCTTTCCTAGTCTTCTACTATAGTCAGGGCTATATATTTTTCTTTGATTACTTGGACCCACAACCTTTTTCCTTGTAAAATCCTCCAAATATTTTTTCAGCTACTGCTTTGGAGAAGAGAAAGGGATTTTTTATTCCCCATCCTCCATTAGATTTTGAAACAACTAATTTCTTCCACGATACAAATACAATTCCTTTCCTTTTTTGGTCTCCTAACCAAATAAATTTGTAGCACAAATTCTTAATGGTCTCTGGAAACATCTTTCGAAACCCATGCTAATGAAATCCAATATATTTGTATTGCTTCCAATACAACCTTAACACAAATTAGTCTACCCCCACAAGAGATCCATCAGTTGTACCATGTATTTAGTCTATTTTCCACCTTGGCAAGGAGCCGTTGCTAATCACCCATTTTGTACATATTGGGTTAGGTCTAAATCAATCGCTTCAGAGGGGAACAATTGGGAGAAATAGCCCTATTCTTGTTTAGTGACACCCCACATGGATATAGTATATTTATCAAGATTTATAAATATACGAGTGGTTTTACAAAATAACTCCAAGATGTTTTTAAATTTCTTAATTTCTCATCTAGTACCTTCATGGAAAATCAGAATATCATCCAAAAATAAAAGGTGTGTAATGTTACACGCTAGACTAATGCAAATCCCTTTGAAGCTGCCATGAGTTGTAGCCTCTTTGTTTAACCTACTCAAACCTTCAACTATGAGAATGAAAAGGAGAGGTGATAGGGGGAACCCTACCTTAGACCTATTACTCCTCATGTTGACATGAGTGGTAAATGGTCTTGTGTAGATTGGCAGTGTGATTATATCCTTTAAAAGGTTGGAATGTTGGTCGAGGTTGCTTCACGGGTGTACCTAGTCACTTTCACTTAGTGTTGCATGGTTTTCCTCTAACATGGTGATGCATTTACCTAGTTCCATTCATGTTCATGTCATTTCCATATTATTACATAAGAAAATTGTTTATTACAACCATATTATAAAATTTTCCTATGTAAAATCTACTTTCTACATACATTTTCACCACTTCTCACCGTTTTACCTAGGATATTTATGTATCACATCATATCTTGACATTTCCCCTAGGTAAAACCCTAAATTACACTTGCATTCCACTTCGTTCCATATCCTAGGAGGTGCATGGAATTATTAGCTTAAAATCCCTAATTCTTACCTTATAATAACTCATCAATTCTTATATTTTCACTTTTTCCAGTGTGAACACATCTAACTGGTTTGGGATATTTTAATTAAAATTTTAAAATCCTAAACCTTAGGTTAAGTGTCTAAGTATTGGTATATTGGCACTTTATTGTTCCAATTCTTCATTTAGACCTTTTACCTAAGTTTCACTTTCTAATTGGTCACTAGAAGTTGTAACTTAAAGTCCATGTGGTACACATGAGACTAGGCACTCTCCCTTTTGACATGTATTGAACTGAAATACTAGCCTATTAATACTTAAATGTTATATTTCTTCATTTAGGCTTAGTTCCCTAATTTTTATTCATAAATTCACTAGGGAACATAACCTTATGTCCATGGGGTACACAACTTAATTTAGTACTTCCCCCTTTGGCACAGATGTTGAGGCAAAAACACATGATAAAAAGACAATTTTCCCTAGCCTCATAATATCCTTGTTCATGCATGATAACATTTTCATGATAAATATATACCTTTTCATGTCGTTTCCACTCGCCTCACCTATCCACCTCCCTTTTCCCTAAGTTTTGATGATTTATTTGGTCTTCATGTTTGACTAGGGGCTTCTTTTTCATGCACCCTAGGGTTTTATATTTCACCTCATCCATCCAACTCATATACCGTATCCACTTATGCATACATCCCTAGGTGATATGCGCCAATATGAAGACTTATCCACTTCTTGCGTAACCTTTTTCACACCTTGCACACATGCCAAGTGGTTGATGGTTTGACTTGGTCAAAGGGAACCCATTTGAACAATTTTCAAGAAGATAAAATAAATTTGATGAAGACCTATTAGTAGAAGTGTCAAGGGTACCTCTTCTAGAGTGAGAGATTCAAGATTGACTTGGTCAAATTGGACACAAATGCACAATTTTCAAGGGTGCATTATTCCATGAAGGTATATTTTATTATTTCTTGGTCAAAATACTTCTATAAGATGCACTCAAGCATTACACTTGGCATTGGCATGCATTTCTAGAAAACATCCCTCATAAATGAATTTATACACTTGGTAAATTGCTCATATATGTTGATTAAGGTTGGTTGTCATTGATGTCAACCCTTGAACAAAGCCCCATAACACAAAGGTTGGGTAATGGACCCAAGATTGTTTGATGTAAAGATGACTCATTATTTTCTTGTCATGGTTGATAATAAGCAGAAATGGATGAACTCCAAAGTGGTCCCCTTATGGTGAAAGCCCTCACGGGAAGACGCTTTGTGGATTGAGTTATCCTAGAAGTATGGTTAGAGAACCCATGCTTATTTGTGGAATAATGAGATGATTGCCAATGAATTTTTGAGTGAAACTATCCTATATGGATAGTTCTTGTAATTCCATTTCCGGTGGTATGTGGAACGTCACATAACTCCTCACAGTTAGAGAGTTATGGCCATGAGAAGTTGGAGAACCCAGGTTTGGGTAATGGACCCAAGTTTGTTTGATGGATAATGGTATGAGTTTTGATATATTTTCAGGT
>SNQJ01S0068207.1:18749-30060 GCA_010110895.2 Picea sitchensis | reverse complement strand
TTGATTATGTTGTTACATATTTATGAGTCATAGTTGATGAGTACTTGACACATGATTGGTACATACTTGGTACATGGTTGGTTGCACTTGTTTATGGTACAGGTTGATTACAGATTGTTTGGTACAGGTTGGTGCATGGTTGATGCACTTTTTTATGGTACATGTTGATTACAGGTTGAGGTATAGGTTGATGCATGGTTGATGCATGGTTCAGGTTTATTGGTACATGTTTACAGTGGTATATCTCACAGTGATAGTGTGAAAGTGGTTCCAACATTCTACTTCTACTTCAGGGCGAACGGACGAGGCAAGGACAGGGGGTTGTAGCCACCTTCCGGTTGTAGTCGGAGAACGTAGGGGGTTGTAGCCTCCTTCTAGTTGTATCCAGAGAATTGGGGAGTTGGAGATTCCCTCAGGTTGTAGCCTGAGAAACTAGGGGGTTGGATCCTCCTTCCAGTTGCAGCTGGAAAACAAAGGAAGTTGGTACTTCCAATAAATGTAATTCTTCAAGACATATAAGCATTATGTGGTTTTATCCCGATTTGGGTTTCGATGTAAACACTGGTGTACTGTGTATGTGTGTGATTTTTCATTTCTTATTGGTCATTATTGGATAATAATTCTACATTGATATAACACTTGGATTATTTGGAGAAAAATAATTATAATTACACTATTACTGATTCACCCCCCCTCTCAGTAATCCAACAATCTATTTGGAAATTTTCCCAAGGAGTATTATTATTATTTAGAGGTGGTTATTTCTAGAGAAGTACCCTCACCGTGGAGTTTTACACTTGGCATTCATGGACGCCATTGGAAATTTTCCCTACCTATTTGACCAAGCCTTATTATAATTATTTTGAAGAATGAGGAGGACAAATGGCACTCAAAAGTTGCCTTTGCAGGAGATAGAATGAGGAGGAGGATGACACATGACATCACATTCATCTAGATGATTTTATTTAGTGTTTTCCATGATATTTTGACCTAATTCGCCCACTTAGGTAGTTGTTGTAAATATTTTTTAATATTTTCCTTAGAGTGTCTCATGAGGAAAACAATATTTAATTGTAAATAAGTTGAGCTAAAATCTATATAAGGATTTGCTCACTTCATTTTCAAGATGGATTGGATCAGTGGAGAATAATGGGAAGAATCTTGTGTCACCATTGCAAAGCTATTGTGTAATATTTTATATTCTTTAGTATTTGTTCTAGGGTAATCATAGAAGGATTTGATTTGCAAGTTTTCATTGAGGAAGGAGATACTACAAGGAAAACATTGCAAGTGAGGTATGAAGTATTTTTTAATTTCATTTCTTTGTCAAATTCTAGGTTAGATTTATTATATTGGGGGTCAATATCTTAGGGTTTAATTTCCTTACCCTAGGTTAATTATATGATTTACTTTGTAATACTTAGGATAATTTATTTATAATTAGCCTTCTTATGATTCTTACAATGTTTCTCATTCCTTAGTTTGATTCTAATACAATCAATATTTATGATGTTTGTGAATATAAAAACTAAGACAAGAGGAAAAATACTCACGAGTGACTTAGACCCCATAGACCAAGCAAGATAGGCATTGGTCTCCTACTCACTCATCACCCCAATCCCATATTTTACATTTATTTTTCCATCACAATTGAGGCTAGTTTCTCTTTACTCCCATTCCTACTACACGAAGTGAGCCTAGTTGATCGATAGGGAAGCCCCCCTTGACTAAGAAAAATTTCCTGAGTCTAATGTGAAGGGGAGATTTAGTGAGATGACAGTGGCTAAGCTCCTAATTTCCAGAAGGATAACACCCATCTTTGGGACTTTGAGAAAAGGTGTTGGTTTGTGTGGTAATAAGACCCCTATCTCATTTGAAGAAGAGAGAGATATCCTCGTTGATTAAAATGGAGAAATACATTGAGGTAATGCAATTCATAACCCAAACCACAAATTGATTATATAAGCCCAAGTGAATGAGCATCAATCTTAGGTAAATCTAACCTAATATATCATAAGATTTAGAGAGATCCACTCACTATTACATATGGGCAGAAAAAATTGACAGTGTACTCCGATAGTACCGATAAAATCGGTCGTACTGTCGAGTTTTGCTTGCATTATATATATATATATATATATCCCCGACGTTCGTTAAATATCTGACGAAAGAAAATTTATCGTCGAATATCTTACGATTGAACAGGCCAATGATCGTCAAATATCCAACCGTTGACTAGGTCAATGATCTATGTATTGACATTTGACGAAGTCAATAATTTTGTCTGTTAAGCAACATTTCTCTGGTCAATAGTCATTGGAAGTCCGACAAAAAAGTGATATATAATTAAAAAAAATTGAAGTATTAAAGACGTTTGACATTGTTACTATACTATCGACGGTTTGTAGAGGTTATAAAGGATATTTTATATTTTTAGGTCAGAATACAAAAAAAAAAAAAAAAGGTTAATTACATTACAAATAGTTAAACTATTGAGGTTGATTTTTGAAGATAATCATCACTAAAATTTTGGTAAGGAAAAATGTCACATAACATTCCTCTAGGAGGACAAGGCCAAGACATGMGATCTGCATTGGTCGAGGCTTTGGTTGATCAAATTTTTTATTTCCCTTGTAAAAAATGCAGGGGCTATATTAGAAGGAGAATTTTAATAAAAATAGCTAAAAAACATTGTAGAGAGTATGGATACCTTGAAGGCAAGCATGAATATCGTCCCTTGGTAAGTTATTCATTATATGGATTTATATTGCAGATTGTTTTTGTAAATGTTTATGTTTTAAATGTATAAGAAAAATAATGCATTATTTTTTCTTTATGGATATATGCTACGTACACAAAAAATTGAGAGTAAGTTAAGAAGAGAAGAACTAGACATAAGATGTAGATTTTAATTAGCGTTTAGGGTATGGTAATTTAGTGGTTAAGGGGTTTAAGATTTAGGGGTACAGGGTGTAAGGGGTTAGGGGTTAGGATTTTAGTGGTTTAAGGKTTAATAAATTCATATTAGGGCGTAGTGGTTAAGGGGTTAGGGATTAATAGGTTAGGGTTTAAGGTGGGTTTAGGGGTTTGATGTCCTAGGGATTTAGAGGTTAATGGGGTTTTAGGGAGTAGGGGCTAGAGGTTTAGGGTTAGGGATTAAGGGGTTAGGTCGGGTTAGGGGTTAATATTATTTTAGGGCATTAGGTGGTAAGGGGTTATTGGTTAATAGTTTAGGGTTGAAGGGTTTAAGGTTTAGGGGTTAAGGGCTTAGGGGTTAGGGGTTTAAGGGCTTAGGGGGAATGGTGTTAAGGTGTTAAGAATTAAGGGGATAGGATCTGAGGGGTTAGGGTATAGGGATTAAAGGGTTAGGGGTTAATTGATTATAGTTTAGTGGTGGGTTAAGGGTTAGGGATCATAGGGATATATAATCTCTCAACCCCTTATGAATTGTGGTCTCTAAGTTGTGGGAAAGTTTCCATTGACTTAAAATATGTGGTCACCAAGTGAAATCAAGGAACAATATGACATAATGATGAAGGTGAAATATGAATAGGTTGTTTTTGTTGGTTGTGACTATATATCTCACAAAGTGTCTCTCTTTCTACATGTTAAGAAAAGTAACGTTTTCCCTATATTTTTTCAATATATTCATAAACATCTTGATAAATTGCACAAGCTTCATCATTGATTTGTTGTCTTTGTTTTTTTCTCTCACCTAATCTTATTTCTCCATATATAATACCAAATCCTAAGTACCCCTAACCCTTAGATGGTCAATAACCTATTAACCCCTAATCCCTTAGCCCTTTGTTAGAAATAAATAGATGTGCTCATTTTTCCATAGACAATATAGAAATATTGTCACCCAACCATAGGCACAAAGGCATAATTTTCTCCAATAGCCAAAAAAATTAGAATACTTTTCTCCAAAGCTAACATACCAAACAAAGAATCTAAACCATAACCAAGGAAGAAAGTCCAAACCATAACCAAAGACCAAAAATCCCAGTTGCAATAGTTGTAGTTTCACTCCTCTAAACTTGCGCATTGTTTTTGGTTTTATGGGTAAGAAAGAGTGAACAAATGAGCCAAGATTTCCTATATTTATACTAATCTATCCAATGCCTTTTCTGGCTGGGTTGACCTGACTTTCTGGTAATTATATTTTTTGTTTATCTTTTTCCCGTGGTGCTGACTTGTCTTATTGGAGTATAATACCTTAATATTATATATTATGCTGAACCGACATGTCTTCTAGGGTTCTCACACATATTTTTAGGGTTTCTCTTTCTTCCCATAATATTCTAGTCTCATCAAAGGTTACACGTAGAGGTTAATACCTCCTGCAACTACCATAATTTCTACACTCCCTCCTATATAGGGAGGTATTAAAGGAAATGGTATTGAGAACAAATAGACCATTCAATCGGTAGCATCATAATACCCACACATTCTATCTCATGATGACATAGATCAAATCATGAGAAACATCATCACTATCAATATCATCTGATAGCATCAACTGCATCATCTCTCGAAGCCCTCCGCCATCTAAGTAATCAAGCATGATGTTGAATAAGTCACTCACTTCACAGAGTGATACAAGGACCATTATTCTAATCCAGACATATGTCCTAGAATAATAATTGTTCCAATAGATGTTGAAAGCCACGCCATGGGATACAAGGACCATTCTTCTAATCCAGACATACATCCTAGAAGAATGATTGTCCTGGACCATTTTCCCTCATGCCACTACTGTGAACTCAGGAAAATGTTTGTCATGTACCAATTTCTCCACTCTGGTCACTACTATGAACTCGGGGAGATGGACCATCCTTCTAATCTGGACATACAGCCTAGAAGAACAAATGTCCATGGTATATCAACAATCTTTCAACCTGGACCATTTTCCACAGGGAGAATGTCTTTCCACTAGAAATATTTCAACCTGGACCATCCTCCACATGAAGGATGTTTGTCCACCAACAATCTGTCCTCCCTGGACCATTATCCACCTAGAGAATGTATGTCCATTATCACACTGACTATCCATCTAGTTGGAAATCATCTCCAAAATTAGTGATAGTCTCCATGGTAATCATAACAATTCCATACAATAGAACACAATTGTGTCTATCCATAGTAGTACACAACTACTACCTAATGGTACACAACCACTCCTAGTAGCACACGACTACTAACCAGTGACACACAGTCACTACCAGTGGATCACATCCACCACAGTAGCATACAAATATTGTCTAGAGACATACAGTCTCCACAAAAATCATCTGATATCAACAATATCATGATACATATTGAGTCATCTAGCCCATTATTCTACTCACATTTGTGAGTTCTGGAAGAGCATTTGCCCTCAAAAAGTAAAACATCATTCATGGGCTATCTGGACTATTCTTCCCAAGCATAGAAGAATAATTGTCCCTGATTTATGAGCCTGGAACATTCTCCTAATTGGGCCATTCCTCTAGCACTAATCATAGTGTAACCTGGAGAGAATGAGTCTTCCTTGGGGAATGTTCATCCCTGATTATTGAACATGGACCATTCACCTAACTGGGCCATTCCTTCAACACTAAACACAATGCATCCTAAAGAGAATCAGTCTGCCCTAGGGCTTGACTGTCTGGACCATTTCCTATGGAAATGATTGTCCTATACCAAACTCCAAAACAAACCATTCTTCAAAACTTCTCACAACTGTTAGCTTCAAAAGAATGACTTCTCAATGAGGCATACCATTCTACTTGACCACTACTCAGAGTGACTTCCAAGAAGAATGATTGTCCTAGACCATTCCCCCACACTGGACACAAGGGGAATTTTTGTCTATGGTACATCAACAATCTATTGGACCATTTTCATTACAAAAATGACTATCCGATCTAGACCATTTTTCGAATTGGAAAATGATTGTCCGTCATAAATCTTGAACCAATTTCCAGACTACAAAGGAACTGCCCAACCTAGACCATTTTCTGAACTAGAAAATGATTGTCCATAAATCAATAACATATCAGTGCTCCCTCCCAACCTGGGATTAATCACTTCCTTTTTCAATAAGGAAGTCATCTCCATGAGCCCTAGCTTGTCCCTTAAGTATGCAAACTTCTCATCTTGGATAGAGGATTAACCAAAATATATGTTATATGCTCATATGTGGAGATATATTGGAGAACCACTTCTCCCCTCTAGACTTTATCATGAAGAATATAATTCTTGATCTGAATGTTCTTCGACCAATCATGGAACATCGGGTTCTCTGAAAGCTTCACATAGCTCTGATCGTTATAATATATCACGGTTGAATTCAACCCCTGATCAGATAGTCCATAAACCAACTTATGGAGCCACATTGATTCCGTACAAGCATCACAAGTTGCAATACACTCTTCTTATGTAGTGTTGATTGAAACAAAATTTTGTTTCCTTCTAGACCATGACATCGTGGAAAATCTCAAACTAAAACATATCCAAGTAACACTTCTTATGTCATATGCACTCCCTACCTAATCTAAATCGATAAATCCATGCAACTGTATATGATAACTTAAACGTCCCACAAAACAAATATATGGTTGAGTATTCTCCAAATACATTAACGAGCCAATCAATTAATGATATAGAGATGGGTCTACTGAATTCTAGAGTCTCTCAACTTCTTCAGATCTGTCATCATGGGATTTTTCCATGGATTTGAAATCCATCATCTCAGACTTTTGAAGAACCATTTCAATATAGTTCCTCTGTCATAGGAAGTTTTCACCGCGCTTCTACTATACATGAGAGGCTTTGCACCAAGTTGGCTTGAATCCATACAAGGTCTTCTTCCATCTTCATACAAGGGTCTCTTTTTGGTATACCTCAAAACCTTGAGGTTTCTCTGCATACGCTTCTTCTTCAATTACTCTGTTGAGAAGAACAATATTTACATTCATTTGATGTAAACTCCAACCCATGGATATTGTAGGAGATATAATGGTTCATGTAGAGGTGTATCTGGTTACTAGAACAAGTTGTCATCGTATTCTTCTCCCTCCTACTGGGAGAACCCTCTATCCTTGAGTCACGCCTTGTATCTATCAATGCTTAAGTCTTTTTCACAATTTCTCACACACATTATTCTTCATCACAACTTCCTTCCATTCTTTCTGCTTGACTGCTTCTAGTGGGTTCAAAAAGGTTCAATTGGTTGTTCTGACTTTTATTTCTTTCTTGTAATCTTCATGTTCTTCCTCATGTTTCTCTTCAATGTTGGATTCCATGGAATCTTCTATAAATTACATGTCCTTCTTTCCTAAAGGCTCCAACCTTCTTCCATAGGAACATAAATGTAGATGGACAACCAAGGATATTCAAGGCTTCTTTTTGAAGAAGAATTCTTCTATAGTCAAATTAAACACATGTCGTTTATCATGGTTGCTACTTCTAATGAAGAACATGGATTGATACTTCATAGTATTTACATATTATTCTTAGCTCCCTCCTAATCCCGACTTCATGCCTGAATGAGAAATATGCATGCTCTTCTTTTGGAATTTTGTGATCAGTTCCCTCCATCTGATAGAGTCCATGATTTCATATGTTGCATCTCTCTTTTCTTTCTACAAAGTGTCACAAGCCTGTTCTGGTTTCCTTTTGATTTCTGACTTCCTTTGAGTATAACTCATCTCTATCTCTTTAAGTTTGTTTCTATCTATTCTGATTGTTTCCCATCTGGCAGTTGTGGCATCAGTATAAACTTCTTCTTTAACAACCTCTGTGAGGATTGTTCCTTAAACATATTTCACAAGGGTACCTTCCTGAAACAAGAACAACAAGAGAAAACAAGAAATATCTATCTATAGAAGATTTTAGTTCAACTTGTGAACAAGTACAATAAGCATCTATATCAATAGTATTCATATCCAGTCGAGTATTCATTGCACCTAGCAATAATAGAATCTTTCAAAGACTGCTTTCACAATTTGTAATGTAGACACTATCACCCTTGATATACATAAATTTGAAGCTTAACAATTTAATCAAACCTAGAACCTGAAGCCTCAACTGCTATGGAGGCTGCGCTTGTTCTCTTGAATGCACTGAATCCAAGATTACAGCTTGGACAAGGTCTCTAGTACTTTCCCTGCAAAAACATTCATGTTTTTCTAGATGATATTACTTGGATAGCATATACAAGTGCATACCTTTGAAATCTTGTAGCATCGTCCAACTTGTCTTCCAATCTGAAACTAGATACCATCTTGACAAGAAGATATTAGAAACTCAATCACAAGATTCAATGATTAGAACAAGCTAGAAACTCTAAAATTTCAACTTTGACCACAAAATCAATTTGACCAGAAGCCAACCTTTGACTTTGACCAGTCAAACTTTAACTTTGACTTTGACCAAATATTCAAACCTAACATTTTTTCTAGCTGAGAGTATAAAGAGGTGAGCTAGGCTAGGGTGCACTAGGATCTCAAGGAATTAGGTCAAATTCTTCATCATAAGTGCCTGAACACAAGGGTTAGGGTTTGTTGCAGCTGCATAATCAGAAAACCTAGTTGCAGTTGTAACTGGTGCCATAACAAGTTTAATAAACAAATTCCCAATCTATCTTCCAGTGGTTAGACTGTATGAAGATAGTGTGGGCCCATAACTTGTTATAAATAAAGAGATGTGCTCATTTTTTCATAGATAATATATCAATATTGTCACCCAACCATCGGCACAAAGGCCACCCCTGAGCACCTTAACCTTGATAGATAGAATAATTCTGGAAGCAAACCCTATAACCAATAGCCAAAAAAAGTAGTGTACTTCTCTCCAAAGCTAGCGTGCCAAACAAAGAATACAAACCATAACCAAGGAAGAAATTCCAAACCATAACCAAAGACCAAAAATCCCAGTTGTAGTAGTTGTAGTTGCACTCCTTATCCAAACTTGTGCATTGTTTCTGGTTTTCTGGGTTAGAGAGAGTGAACAATTGAGCCAAGACGTCCTCTATTTATACTAATATTTCTAGTGACTTTTAAGGCTGGCCGACCTGACTTTCTGGTGATTATATTTATGTTTATATTTTTCCTATGGAGTTGACTTGTCTTCCTGGAGTATAATACCTTAATATTATATATTTTGTTGAGACAACATGTCTTCTAGGGTTCTCACACATATGTTTAGGGTTTATCTTGCTTCCCAAAATACTCTAGTCTCGTCAAAGGTTACACGTAGAGGTTAATACCTCTCGCAACTACCATAATATTAACACCCTTGACCCCTCATAAAACCCTAAACCATTAAGTACCCATATCATTAACCCCTAATTACCCCTTAACCCCTAACCCCTAACACTTGCATCACTAATGTGTTAACCCCTAATCCCTGAGCTCTCAACCCCTTATAAATTAAATCGTGGTCTCCAAGTTGGGTTGGGGGAAGTTTCCATCCACTTAACACTTGTGGTCTCCAAGTGAAATCAATAAATAATATGACATAATGAGGAAGGTGAAATAAGAATATGTTGTTTTTTCTAGTTGTGACTATATATCTCACAAATTCTCTCTCTTTCTACATATCAAGAAAACTAACATTTTTCCTATATTTTTTCAACATATTCATAAACATCTTGATAAATTGCACATGCTTCATCATTGATTTGTTGTCTTTGTTTCTTGCTCTCACCGGATAAACTGGTTGATCCATATAGAATACCAACTCCTAAGTACCCCTAATCCTTGGAAGGCCAATAACTTGTTGAACCCTAAGTCCTTAGCCCTTGACCCCTTATAAACCCATAAACCATTAAGTACCCCTATCCCTTACCCCTAATTACCCCAGCTTAAACCCTAACCCCTTAACACCTAACCCCTAAGCCTTGTACCATTGATGTGTTAACCCCTATTCCCTTGACTCGCAACCCCTTCTAAATTAAATCGTGGTCTCCAATTTGGGCCAGGGAAAGTTGCCATCCACTTAAAATTTGTGGTCACCAAGTGAAATCAAGGAAGAATATGACATAACGATGAACGATAAATAAGAATAGATTGCTTTTGTTGGTTGTGACTATATATCTCACAAAGTGTCTATCTTTCTACATGTCAAGAAAGGTAACCATTTTCCTATATTTTTCAACATATTCATAAACATATTCATAAATTGCACACGCTTCATCATTGATTTGTTGTCCTTGTTTCCTACTCTCACCTAACCTGAATGCTCCATACAGGATGAAAATTCTTAAATACTGCTTGTTAACGATAAATCTTGTCACTGGTTCGAGAAGCACGCGGGTCTGCAAGTTGCACGCAGTGCTCAAGCGCAGCTCAGGAGAATTCTTGTTTTTCTCCAAGTATCAAATCAAACGAGCATGCTAAGTCTTGCCTTTGACAACCGAGATCCGTCTGCAAAGAAAATCAACGGTTATCGAGGTGTCAGAGTTGCCAATCTACTCGACATTTAACAGCAGAGAAGTCTCTTCTCTTTAGAGGCTGAATACAGGTCGTCCGATCCAGAGGCACGTGGCAAGAGATCCCACAGAGTCGGGGATCGGGGAACTGAAAATCCCGCGCACATGGCAACAGAAATCCCGATATCCCGATACCCGATTTCCCGATATCGCGGGTAGCTTTCAATAGTGGAAGACAGGTGGCAGGCTATGCACCTAGGAGCTGACCGTCAACAAATCAACGGCCATAAGCCATCGGGTTTCGGGGAATCTCAAGTTTAGTGGACACAAACATCGTGTCGTCAAGAACGCCGAAATCTCGATGGAAAGTTGGACCACGTCTGTACAAGGATAGGTCATATTGACTATGGACTAGCCGGTAGGGGATAATTCCCGGGAGAAGGAGCTCATCGCATATCGGGATATCGGGGTTTCCGGGGGCAAGGAGTTCATGCATTCCAAACTCGCGAACCCCGATCCCCGAGGATCTGAAGCCTCATTGCATGCCTCCTCATCGCCACGTCCTATTCCCTCGTCACACCAACTCATGATTTCCTCCCGGTCCATGTGTCTCTTACAGCCTGCTCTTACACCCCAAAATTCATGAATTCTGCCACATGCGTTTTCCCTATCGCTTTCCCTCTGTCATCCTTTCGCGTGGCCTCCTTTCATCCCATAGCCGCATCAAGTGTGTCTAACTATCTCTGCTCGATTACCATCCGTTTTCCTCCTCATATCAAGATCTCCAGTCATCCTGAGCACCTCCATGTCCTGAAGGAGCAGAATCCACCTAGGCTTTTCCCGATCCCGATGAAGCAGTTATTACAACGGTTGATGGTGGTTGGACATCGTTTC
>SNQJ01S0068207.1:0-18739 GCA_010110895.2 Picea sitchensis | reverse complement strand
CTACCAAATAGGGATGGAACAATGGTCAGAGTTCCTCATGAGAACCATTGAAGTAACATTTCCATGTTAGGAAAGGGATAGTTATCTTTAATTCTTGACTGGTTCAAATTCTGAAAATATACACACAAACAAATTTCTCCAGTCTTCTACCTTACTATTACTGGATTGGAGAGCCATTCTGAATGTCTAATTGAAAAAATTATCCCGACCCTTTTTAACTTATCCAAATCACCAAGGGATTCAATTTGGGGTTTACTATTCTGAGCATTTGTTTGAATGGATTCGTTCCCTCCTATACACCACCCCCCGCCACAATTTAATAATCATATTGGGTACTATGTTTCACAAAAGTGAACTAGTTTTGCCAATATACATATATACCATCCGCCGCAATATTGAGTGTTGCATTGCATAGCAGGGTGGATATTGTTCACCATATGTTATTGTTCAATACATGAGTTAATATTGGTTGTGTTGACAAGTACCAATGCTCTATTTGAGAAGTATTTGCAGAGTTTCTAATTCCTCTTTTGATATTGGTACTAACACTCTGTTTGAGAATTATTTGAAGAGTTTCTAATTCCTCTTTTGATATTAGTAATTGTTTCCTTTTTAAAAGTTTTGAAGATCAGTTCTAGTTCCTAGTAACGTCGTCATTTAAAAAAAAACATAAATCACTAATGGAAAGTGGAGATGCCACACTAGATGAATGTTGTATTTTTCAGGAAGAGGACAATAAAGGAAATATGGATATTCCATGTTCATATTCTGGCACTTTGAAGCTACCGGGTTGAGGGGGATAGATAAGGGTGGTTTGTATTTTGTGAGGGTTGAGGGGGAATATATAATATTGTGAAATAATGATTAAGGTGAAATAAGAATATGTTTCTTTTGTTGGTTGTGACTATATATCTCACAAAGTGTCTCTCTTTCTACATGTCAATAAAAGTAATATTTTTCCTATATTTTTTCAACATCTTCATAAGTTTTCTTTGTATTTGTCTCTGTCTTTGTTGTATTTGTTTTTCTATATTATATTTGTATACGTTTGTATCATTTTAATATTTGTTATATACACTAATATTAATTGATTGTTTGTAATTATAAAGGAACGACGCCCTAGGGCACTACCTGTGGAGGAAGATGTGGTTGTGCAAGCGCTTGTTCAGGAACATGGAGAGAATATTGAATATCAAGTTAATGATCCTATGGAAGAATGTGATGATGATAATAACACATTTGAAGAAGATGGGACAAATATATTGATCCAAGAGACATTTAATAATGTTGGAATGGATAATGATGACAACCAACTTGATGGTGTTTTTGATATACATGTACTTGAGAAGGCAAGTCAACCTCTTTATGAAGGCTCCAAAACAAGTCTTCTCTTTTCTATATTGTTGTTGGTGAACTTTAAGGTTATGAATGGTTTTTCAAACACTTGTATCACACATCTCCTAAGGTATGTAATATATTTTGTCACATTTAGTACATGATGATAAAGGTTTTATTTTTTACTCTATTTTTATTGTTAGTTGATCATTTGTAAAATTTGGATGCAATATGTACGATTAATATTCTTTATATTAACCAGTATTGATTTTTTATGTTGTAGATTGTTAGGTGAATTTTTGTTACCACCTTCAAATGTTTTATGGCGCACATACCAAGATTTACATGCCATTGTGAAAGATGTTTTTTAGATGGAGTATTAATATATTCATGCATGTCTTGATGATCATATTCCATATTATGGAGAACATGCGTCGAAAGAAGAATGCTTGAAATGTCAAATTAGTATATATTCAACCGATCAAGTAACAAAAAAGGTTCCTCGCAAGGTTATTTTTTATATTCCCATAATTCCACGTTTGTGGCGATTGTTCAGGTGCAAAAGCATAGAACATTTTATGGATTACCATGCAAAGAACATAAGTAAAGATGGTGTTATTTGAATTCCTGCAGATGGATCTGCATTTAATAAGATAGAGGAAATATGGCCACATTTTAAAGACAAACCTTGTAATCTTAGGATTTCATTGGCAGTTGATAATGTTAATCCATTTGGAGAGCTCATATCTACTTACTCGGTGTGGTGTGTTTTTGTTATCAACAATAACATTCCTCCATGGATGTCAATAGAGAGGGAGCACATAATGTTGGCAATTATTGTTTCGGGTATTTGTTTAGAATATTTTTTTTAACACGATGACATCTCATTTGTCTTGTTTGTTTCATAATTATGTCTTATATTTTTTCGTTTACTCATATATGTTCAATTATGTCTTATAATTAAGTTTTATATTTTTTATTTACTCATATATGTAGTAATTATGCACTTCATGTTCAATCAATTAGGTAAACACCAAGTCAAAGATATGAATGTATATATAGAACCTCGTATTGATGAGTTACTAGAGTTATGGAAGGGCATCACTATGTATGATATCTCTAGACAAGTAGGTGCACAAAGGGAATTTAAATTCCACGAAATGCTTGTATGGACAATTCACGATGCCCCGTGGATAACACATTTATGTGGTATTTTATAATGTTACATTGCACTTTAATAGTGTTTAATTTTATGAATTTCATATCATGCATGTTTTTTATATAATCCCTTCATTAAGCATACTTTGAATAATTGATATAAAATTTAATCCATCTCTTGCAGGTCTTCAAACAAAGGGTAAATTTCCATGACCAGTTGTTGTAGGAAAATTCCCCTATGGACAGGTGAATATCCACTTGGATCATAGACCCCTATTACCAAGAAAGAAAGATGATAACATTGGACACTAAAATTCCTTTAAATGTAGTTAAAGTAGTCAAAGGGAAAAGAGGAAGAAAGTATGATGTACCTTTTTCTTAAGCTTGTCCTCGCTTAGTCCAGACTGAACTTGATCTTCAAGCTCCTTAATGAGATCTACAATCCAATAGGCAAAAAAGACAATGCATACTTCCTATTCTACCAATATTAGTTTAAACTAAATTTATTAACAAAAAACAAGTATATGCAACCATACACAAACTTGAAGGAAATAGGCCAAGCATATATTAGTGAGAACATTACAAGGCAATTACAATCTATAGATGCAGTTGCAACAACCTCTCCAAGTCCTCCTTTGCCAACCCCTTGCTCGAAATATCCATGATCATAATGACAATACTTTTTGTTGATATTATCCTCCTTCTCACCATGAGAATGCCTCCTTTTATAGACTTTGAGAGGCTCAACCACCTTAGTTATCTTTGGAATAAGTTGAGGGTATGACTCCATTAGTTGTGGAATATCCCTTAGATGCAACCTAAAGCTTGGATTAGAGCCAAACCAACTCGAATAATCTCTAGTTTTCCTTAGATATAAGGGGGAATTCTTCCCATGATTCTCCCAACCAATCAGTGCTCCCTAAAAACTAGAAATAGAGTGCTGCAACACTCCCTACTAGATGGGCATGGAACGCCAATCTTCTAAACGTTCGTTAAGATGGTTGTTTCTCAAGGAATTTTTTTTTGCTTAGCTTGTCAAATGATGTGGTTTACCCTTCCAACATATCTTAGAGGATGCATCAAGTGTTTCCATGGTGTCATTCACAATGTGACATATGCAGAATGAGAATGCCACATTTATGACACTTGCGACAAAAGTGTGACACTTGCGACAATGATAATGTGACATTATCGAAGTGAAGAATTTTGATGTGTAACACCAGTTTGTGGTCCTAAGATGAAATCTCGTCATTCAAGAAGTTTAGGAAAGGAGGTGTTTGATGAGTATAGGTACTTCCTATCTAAGATCCATAGGTATTGAAGTACTGAGAAACATCTTTTCAATGGGAAAGAAGAGACTGGATTAAAACGTCGACAATCCATTCACAACTTTGTGGTTTTTCTGAACATTGTTGAAAATCCTCACCGCAGAAATATCATTGATCATAATGACACCTCGTCTATGGTAGTTGCAATATAATATAAATTGTCAAGGTATGGATCAAATCGTCTATGTATCATACATGAAATGTTTGGAATATTTTATATTTTTATTTCATTTTGTTCATTGTACTAATTGACAAGTATTGTTGTAGTATATTTAATTTATATGCTTCACCTTGAAGGTCATCAAGAAGGCATTAATATTGGGGCGCTTCCACGAGGAATGAAAAGTTATCATGTTTAATTCAGTAGGATCCCCTACTATAAGTGCTTAGAAATTGCTCATTTGTTTGATACAATGCACATCGGGAAGAATGTAACATAAACATTATGGATAATCTTAAATGGAAGGAGTGCCAAAAAAAAATTGTCGAGATTTGTGATGACATTAAGGAGGCCAAACATGCAATGAAAATTGTGATTCATTAAAATAGTGATGCATAAGGCCAAAATAAAAACATCCTTCCATGATTATTGACAAAGAAACAAAGAAAGGATGTAAAAGAGGTTATTGAAAAAATCAAATTTCCCACTGGATTTTCTACAAACATAAAGAATATCCTAACAAAGAAAGGTGAATTAGATGGTGTAAAAACTCATGATTGGCATACCTTGATTAAGGTAATTATTTTGGTGTATATATTTCTATATTGGTGAAATATCTTGTTAGTGTTTTTTTTCAACTAATTTGAGAATAAATAATGATTAACTTTTTATGTTACAGTATGTTTTACCTCTATCTCTCCCAGACAACTTTGACAACAATGTCAAACAAGTTATATATGATCTTGGAAAATACACGAGGTAAGTGGTGATTTATATGCAAAATGTAATTTTTCAATTCATTGTACAACTTATATTTGACTTCATATGGTTTACTTGTAATGTAGTACTATATACCTTTTTGTTGAAACTTGTGATTTTCTTGCAACATTTGTAGATGGTTGTCATCTAAAGAAATCTATAAAGAATATATAAAGTATTAGAGGTTACAAATTCATCATCGAATGTGCAAAATGAAAAAGTATCTACGTTCGACATGTTTCATTGCATAAGAACACTAGCTCGTATACCAAGTTGAGGAGATTAAAAAGTGTGGAACTATACACACAAGGTCAATGTGGATGGTTGAGAGGCACTTGAAATCATTGAAGGTTTTGGTTAGACAAAGAGCACGTCCTGAGGGTTCTATGGTAGAGGGATATATGGTATATCAAACCATGGTTTATATTACTCAATATATTCCTAAAATAATTGTGAGTATTAATGTGGATCACATTTGGGATGTCAACTCCATCAACAAATTTGAAGCGGATAAACTATTGGGGAAAGGTAGAATGAGGAAAGTGACATGTAAGTAGATGATGGGAATTTATAATACGTTTGAATTTTTGTTTTCATGTATATCGTACTTATTTAATTTTTAGTTTTCCTGCATAATCCATTGATATGAAGGTATACCATGGTAACTAATTATATGTGAATTGTTTTGTTTTAATTCAATTGGTCGAGAGTGGGATGAAATACATTTATACATTGCAAACAATCTTGATTGGATGAAGGGTATGGATTGAACGATGTATACAATCTAATAATGGTAGGTTATCATGGTATGGTGTGGCTACATTGGTCAAAGAAGTTGAACGTAAAGGAGATACCAATATTAAACAAAGGGAAATTGATTTAGCATATGGTTTAAAAGATAAACAGGAAAACATATTCACCCATACTAATTAGTTTTTTTTTAATATTATATTGATGTATATGGCGTGTTTTTTTTTTCTTCTTAATTTGCATAATTTCCAAGTATAAATATGTTTATCAATTGACAACACATTTTTTATGTGTTTGGCATATTTTAGTTGAAACACCACAAGGCTATGTGGTGCAACGATCGTAAATTTTGCATCAAAAAGTTGGATGAAAAGATGATTTTTTTTTATAGTGGGATAACTACAATATTTTATGTTACTAATGTTTCCTCTAGAAGTGACACACATCCATAAGTCTTTGAAAATTGATATTATGGGTTTTTGGATGATATACTTGAGTGTGACTTTAAATCCTTCAAATTAGTTTTGTTCGACGTCAAATGGTACATGATACGAATGAATGAACGTGATCCTGGTAGAACTGTTAATCAACATTAACAGATTTACCATGGTTAATACAAGGAATGCTGAGCCAGGATCAAAGCTTTATGTTCTTCCAAGACAATGTGAACAAGTATTTTACTCAGAGATTCTAGGTAGAGGGGGTTGGTCATATGTTGTTAGATATGATCCAAGAGGAAGGTAGGTAAAGTATAATGTAGTGAAAGAAGATGATATTGAAGAATAAGATGATGTAGTGGAGCATTTAGTTCATATGTCAGACGAAGACGCCATAGAATTTCAAGGAGATGTTTTAGACAATGTTTTGGGTGAAGATGATATAGACGATGTTTTACATGAAAAACTTAAAGAAGTCGAACCAAATGTAGGATACAATGTTCCTGATGATGATATAGATGATGATATGATTGGAAATGACAACATTGATGATGATGTTGATATGGATAATCCTTTCAACATCAATTTTGAACCAGATGATACAAATGTTGAGTTGGATAAAGAAGAAGATTAATGATATTAAAATGTTGAAATGCACGAGGTATGTATGTATATGTTTTCAGTTTATTTGTTCTCTTTCATTTACCTTAAATTTTTGTTTTCTTAGTTTCTATGCCTGATTCTTACTATGTTTCTTTGAAATATTTTATAGTAGATAAATTGGGTATTGGGGAATTGAGAGTGATGTGATGGGGGGGAGGGGCCATATGAGCTTTCACCTTCACGTGGTTGGCCTTGTTCAAAAGATAATATATTATTCTTAAAACCAAGAGAATCTCATTCAAGTTTATACCATAATCTCCAATTTTAACTTTGGTTCGTTTAACAATTTTCAAGGTTTTCCATTAATTACCAATTAGTGGAAATTATTCTTTAATTTGACCATGCTTAGAGTGACCTGTGAATGGGGCCAACATTGAAATTTTTTCATTTTGTGCTTGTATGCACTGAAATTTGACATGGTTATAGTAGATGCATGTGTTGATGGTATGGGAGGGTTTCAAGGCTCAAATACGACTCACACAAAGAATTCGACAATCAAATGAAAAAAATAGAACCTAACTATGAAGGAGATGAAATTACCTATCATCGTATTTGTCATCATTGTTATCATCATATTGGGACGAATCCATTTCAATGAACATGTTCGTCGTTCCTATAGAAACACTAATTTGTGATCTTATGCTCTTTGTGGACATTATGGGTTAAATAGCACATATTTATGCAACATCATTGGCCCTTTCATTGGCTTATTGAACATGTATTAGTCTGGGATATATGGATATGTGTGAAGTGCATTGTCCACATGGATATTAACGAGAGCAACATTGTTTCAACATTCCAAACTGCTCACCATGATCAAAATTTATGAGAACCTCAGTAAAAAATGGTAATGCAATAATTGGATTGGAGTTTCAATTCAGACAATGCTTTAAAAATAATCTATTTTGTAGCATGTGTGTTTAATATATTCCTAGAAGACTATTTGTCCTTGGATTTTCCCTAAAAAATTAACCAATCCAATCTACAACATAAAAATCATAACCTAGAATGTTTATGTTGAATTACTTATTAATTCACCATACCTTGAATCCTTTCTAATAAAGGTCTACAAACTTAAAGTCTATTCCAAAAACATATTAACAAAATGATTAGAAACCAATGTTTTCATTCAATTGCACTCTTAATGAGTTACAAGAATCTTTATCAACCAACAAAGCATTTAAGATGATGCATTTATTATCTAAATAACATAAACATACCCAAGTTCAAACACTTGATTTAGTAATTAAGGGACTTTCACATATCTACTGAAGTTCAACTCAAGGGAAATATCACTACAAAAATGGAATGTTAAATTGTTAATTCACCTTATGTTGCATCCCTCCCCATTGCATGTGTAGGTTATTCATGTCCCCTCGTTCCTCTCCCTCGTGTGTCATGGTTAATGCATCCATATAGGTTCCCTTTTATTTATAAATGTGACTATATCTCGTTGCATGCCTAGCTTATATGTGGGTTTGTAATATTATAGCAATAGTTATAGTTATATTTTGAATGTAAAAAATGTGAGCTTTATATTTACCCTTTCTTATCTTTTCATCCTAATAATTTGCATTGCTTCTTTTATGATCAAGTTGATCATAGTAGGGTCTATAGTTTTTTGCATTGAGAGAAGCGAAGTTTCTATACAACGAGTATACCGACAAATTCTCAACTATGGAAAATTAAAAACATAGTCTGAAAAATAACCTTAATATTAGTCAATCATGGTATGTACAAAATCCACGTGTTCTACCCAAGCCGTACCTAACAACACATATAGCAACCCATATAATGAATGTCACCTTTTCTCCCACACTACATTCAGAGAGAACTTAGTGTTTTCTAGTGCAATCATGGGAACACACATATCGATACATATTATATAAAGGATTTATATATCACATAACATCCATATATGTAAACAAATAATTCAACCTACAAGGTGAGGGACTAGCCGCCTCATGGCTTATATCCTTATTTTATATGGTGAACCCTTTGTGTTTTTCTAGTGAGTATATTTTGTCAAAAAGAACGAAAATTGCAAATGTTTATATTCAACAATTTAAATATGTTTATCAATTGATAATTCTAGTCTCTCGAGTGAACTTCCACTCAATTGACAATGCATTTTTTACGTGTTTGACATATTTCAGTTGAAACACCACAAGCCTATGTGGTGCAATGGCCACAAATTTTGCATCAAAAAGTTGGATGAAAAGATGAAAACTTTTAATAGTGTGATAACTGCAATATTTCATGTTACCAATATTTCATCTAGTAGTGACAAACATCCATAAGTCTCTGAAAATCGATACTATGGTTTTTTGGATGATATACTTGAGTGTGACTTTTAGGACTCCCAAGCCATGCATAGGGTCTAAAACCTAACTGGGAAAGAGATAAAATCATCCATCATCGCGTTTTTTATCATCGTTATCATCATATTACGATGAGGTTTCAATGAAAAATTTTGTTGTTCCTATAGCATCTTCGTCGAAACTTTCTAGAAACAACGACCAGTGAAAGGGGCCAACATTGAATTTTTTCAAACTATGCTTCTCCAAGTCATGGATAGTATGAGGAGAAAATATAAATGTCTTAAGGCAAACAATATGCTTTTAGGACTCCCAAACCATGCATAGGGTCTAAAACCACCACATAGGCCCTATAAATGAAATTTTTATCCTATGTGTCATATCAGCACCATTTCAAGGTTTTATGAACTATAGATGACCCTTAAGGTTTTGTACATGATATATGGATAAAAAAATAGTATTTAAGGGCCTAAATGATGCTTTAAGAGCTCATCTACCATGCACAAGGTATAAAACCAAGATAAGTTCATTTAGGTTTACACCATCATCTCCAATTTTAACTTTGTTCGTTTAACAATTTTCAAGGTTGTCTATTAATTATCAATTAGTGAAAAATATTCTTTAATTTGTCCCCGTGTAGAGTGACCTATGAATGGGGCCAACATTGATTTTTTTTTAGCTTGTGCCTATATGCACTGAAATTTGACACATTTATAGTAGATGCATGTGTTTACGGTATGGGAGGGTTTCGATCACGAGACTCAAATATGAATCACACAAAGAATTCAAAAATCAAATGATAAAATTATAACCTAACTGGGAGGAAGATGAAATTATCCATCATTGTGTTTTTCATCATATTTATCATCGTATTGCGATGAGTTTTCAATGAGCATGTTCTTCATTCCTATAAAATGTTCATCGGAACTTTCCAGAAACAAGGACCAGTGAAAGGGGCTGGCATTGAATTTTTTCAAACTATGCTTCTCCAAGTCATGGACATGGTATAAGGAGGAACAATAAATTTCTTAAGGCATACAATATGATTTTAGGACTCCCAAACCATGCATAGGGTCTAAAACCACCACATAGGCCCTATTAAGACAAGGTGGAATATAAGGCATGTAAATACTCATATATTCTATAGTCATGTTGGGTTATTGTTCTAAGTTCATCATTAGCTCCCACAACCAGTTAAATTTGATGCATTGAGTCAACATGTTTAGAGGCTTAAATTATACCTGCACTCGATGGGTTTGGTTTGAATATTTATGGGTGTTTTTTGTTTGGATGGGGCTAGACTCTCATTAGAATTGTCAATTTGTGTAATATCTGCATCCAAAATCCATTTGTCAAGGTCTATCCCTTGCCACAAAACTAGAATGTCTTGCATCTTGTTGGATGGATGTAGTTCTCAGTTTTGTTTTTTCTTTGAACAAGTGCAAACCAAAAATCAAATGACATGAAACATCCACACAACACATAGTGGTTATCCATTCTCAACTCCTAAGAATAATATAAATCACAATTTTGTTTCTACTCTTTTCCAAAACTCTCATGCCTCATGTTCTTCCTATGTGTAAGACAACCTCATTATGCATCTAGATCACATAAGGGTTGTATGCATTGGCTTCACATATCTTGGCCAAGTTCTCAAAAAACACTTTAAGGCCTCCCACTAATTACCTTGTGAATATACAAACCTTCAACTATCTAAAACACTAAATTAGGATGGTTTTTCTTAAAGCCTATCCACTATGACTTTCCAAGGAGTGCATCCTTCAATGGATTTTCTCTTCCTTAAAAAATATATGCAACATGAGATTTCAATTGGATAATCTCCAACCCATTGAAACTCTATGATATCATTGTGTTACTGCTCAATTTCTTCCTCCTCCTTAGTAGTGAGAATGGTAGTCCATTAAACCAATAGGTTGGTGTGGTTGTGGGTATCCACAACTTCGTAGCATCTATTCTAGTGGGCAAATCATTGTCTTCGACATCCTTTATTGCATTTTCCATGTCCTCTTTGTCCACCCATAATTCAAAGTGGTTTTATTTAAAGTGGTCTCTCCCCTCACCACAAAAACACCTTTAGTAGGTTGTTGGAGCCTTTCATTCCATGTTCCCATCTTTCAACTCATGAGAAGGAGTTAAAATATGAGTGCCTCTTTTATTGTTGGTTAATGGTCATGCATGCTTCACAACTACTTTGGTACTAATGTTGAATGCAGGTTTTATAGAGAATTTTGATTCAAAAACTTTATTTGTGATTGTCAAGTCACCTTAGCATTTGTATTGTCACAATTCTTATGACCACATTTGACTACAAATCTTGACACTAATATGTTACCTTCACATTAGCACCATATCCCTTTAATTTTTTAGATTGTATATCATTGTATATATAAATTATATGTGTATAACATATATGTTATATGTTTTATACCATATATGTTATATATGTTATAACATATATAACATATATGTTATATCGACCCTCGACCCTTTAATGTTAAAAGGAGGAATCATCGACAGAGATAGCCTAAGACAACCTATGCCCAAGTTGTTAGACATATTGTCATTGATGTCAATAGTCGATGTGATGATTTGTTGTTACAATGAATTATCATTACTATAGATGAGATTGTCATTGATGTCAACAGTATATCAGTTAGCAAAAAATATCAAACAATATGCAAATATCGAAAGCGTAAGCTCAGGAGGAGGAGAGAACTGAAACAATTCGTGATTATTGTTGATCACAATAGGATCAACAATGTTCCTATGATAAAAGATCAGGAGGGTTAGCAAATGCAGAGATCAAATCTCAGAAGGAAAAGCATAATATCAGAGTGAGAAACCTCAGCAGCCGTCTAATCAAGAATTTGATCGTGTTGACCATCACATATTATAAACGTCGGACATATGAATGAACGTGGGCTTGAGGACCATTGGAGGATCGTGACCGTTGGATATACAAGCCAGATCAACGACAGGGATAGATTGTGGAGATCGGAAGGAGAATTAAACGACTCATTGGTTCCAATCTCGCAATGGGTCTAGATCGTCAGATATCATAGACTCGAATATCGACGACTATGGTTGATCCAACAAACGATCATATTAAGTTAGATTGAGTTGTGACTGTTGGATGTGGAATCACCAGATCAATGGCAGGGATAGATTGCAGAGATCGAATGGAGAATTAAATATCGTGCTAGTTCCAATCCCTCAATTAGTCAGGACAGTCAGATCTTATAGCTTCAAAGATCGATGATTGTGGTTGACTCACCAACAATGCACAACTTCAAATTATGGAGTTTGGGTGTTAAGTTAAATCACTCGCATGTTGTGGTTCTGCAATCATCGTCAATCGTTGATCTGCTTCGAGTGTTTTCATAACCGTTGGATCACTTTAAAGTGGAAGGATAGGATAAGAGGGGCTAAAGGGTTGAGAATTTGATTATCCGAATACCCTTTAGCTGTCGGATCAAACTTGAATTCTTGTCATCCTTCGGATCATTCTCGAGTGGAATGATAGGATAAGCGAGGTAAGATCTGAGATCTCATTTATGTGAATTTTCTTCAATCGTTGGATCATTCTAAGTGGAAGGATAGGATAATCCAGAAAAGCAGCACCGTAGATAGATGGAGCCATCGATCTAAGAACATGATCGATGAACAACTTTTAGTTCGGGTCTAAATTTGCAAGGAGGTTATGCTCCGGAGAAATCTCACTTCAAGAATTCAGTTTGAGATTCAAAATACCCAAAGCCTGGAAATCCGAAATGAATAAGGACCATCGAATTTGGAGGACATACGATGACCGTTGGATTAGGTTTGTTGGTCAGCAGACCACGTCAGAAAGGACACACAACAGACCACATCTACAAGGACATGTGACAGACCATGTCTATAAGGACATGTGGCAAACCACATCAACAAACCACGTTTATAAGGAGATTTGGTAAACCACATCAGAACACCACGTCATCAAGTACACATGGCATAATCATATTATGACAAGTGTCAAGAGGAAATTGGCTCGTGCCATGTCAACAAGTGATGTAAGAAAGTTATGTCACTCTAGGAGAATTACTTCGGGAGTTTCACCACCAAGAAATGTCAAAAGTCCCAAAGTCCCGAAGGACGAAGTTCCAAAGTCACTCTTAGTCGTTGATCTGAGATACCCTTCAGATATTATTCTGACCATTAGATAAAGGAGATGAATATGTGTCACATCGGGAGATCTACGCCGACATACCAGGTCAACAAGAAATTGTGACAGACCACGTCAACAAGGACATGTGGCACAGTCAGAGAATGACAAGTGTAAAGTTGAAATTAGTATTTCAGGTATGTGCAAATCATGAATCTAAGTGACACGTGGCAGCTACTCGACTCGTGACACATCATCAAGTGACGTGAGCAAGTTACGTCACTCCGGGAGTTTTACTTCAAGAGTTTTACCACCAGCACTTGCCCAAAGTCCTGAATGCCTAAGTGTCGAAGTGGACACGAGACGCCTGATCTGAATATCACTTTGGGAGCATTCTCGACCATCAGTCTACTACAGTGGAAGGATAGTGTAAGTGAAAGTGTTAACCGACAACAAGCGATCTTCACTATTTTATGACTAACTCAACATGTGATCACTCTGGAGGAAAATGGAGCATCATTTATTCATAACCTCCGAAGTCCCGAATGCCGAAGTCCCGAAGTGGACACGAGTCATCCGATCAGAAGATCACTTTGGGAGTATTCTCAATCGTTGATCATACTACATTGAAAGTTGAGACTTGATAATTCTGAAGTCCGGAGACGCGAAAGGATCATAGCCATTGATCTGAAAGGGACACATGTCAGTGGATTGACAAATCCGAAAGATTGACGTACAGAGGAAAGAAGGGGTTGAGATTTGAAATCTCCGAAGTCTGGAGACCCGAAGGAGATCTCAACCTTTGATCCAAAAGGGACACACGTCAGTGGATTGACAGCTCTGTAATATTGACGTACGAAGGAAAGAAGGGGTTGAGATTTGAAATCTTCGAAGTCTGAAGACCCGAAGGAGATCTTGACCGTCGATCTGATGTCGGGTGTACTTTCAACCATTGATCAAAATACAGTGGAAGGATAGTGTAAGCATAGTAGCCAAAGTTCTGAAGTAATTGGTGGCCATCCATCTTATTGCTTGATTGAGTCCTGTCCATCGGATTAATGAATGAAAGGATAGATGTAAGGATCGAATATGACCATTGATCTAGTTATGTGATATAAATGTGAACCATCTGATCTATTTGGTGAAATCATATTTGGGAGATTTGAAAGGTTGGAATTCCCGAAGACCCAAAGGGCGAAGTCCCAAAGTTTCAAAAATTGTCCATCTCATCAGGAGATTGAATCGTGATCGTTGAATTGATAAGCGCTCAAGCGCTTGTCTCGCCTAACGTCTGAATAATTCCATTGGTCATATGGTAAAGATATTTAAAAGGAATAATGGAATGCATCACTTAAATTGATAAGCCTGTGGTTCTACGCCTATGATCATATGAACATGGTTTGAAGGAAGCACATATTTCTGTTATCACAGAGACGAAGGAAATCGATCCATCATGTGATCGATTTATGAAAGAAAAGGGGATGTCGGGTTTTAAGTTGAAGACCCGAAACAATGATATCTGGTGGTCCCAAAAGTCGTTAATGAAAAATTTGGTTATAACTTGTTGCATAGGTCAGCTCAATAACTTAAACAATTTTTGAGCATAAGAAAGTATAAATACAACCATGATTGGTTCACTAGATCTTGTGCTTGGAGAAGAAGATGGGCTTGTGGAAAAGATAGGCTCACTGAGAAAGAGCGGCCTGCAGAGAAAAATGAAGGGGATGCAGACCTGAGGTTCGTGCGGATATCAGAGAGAAGAATAAGTGAAGAAGGTGTGAATACCAAAGGAAATACAAAGTGAAGAAGGCACGAATATCAGAGGAAAGACGAAGTGAGGAAGGCGCGAATTTCATAGAGAAGATGAAGTGATGGTATACCTCTGATCATGAAACATAATTGATTCAATAATGGATCACTACTACTAGAGTTGGTTGAACTACTATATGAACTCTAGTTGGATAGACTGTGTTCTATCAGCAAGCTGGGTCTTGCTTGAGAGTTGGCGCTCTCCGAGGAGTTGGTACTCCTTACTTCAGTTGGTGCTGATACAAAATAGTTGGTGTTGAAAAAATTCATATTACTATATTCACATATATATACATATCAATTATACAAAATCTTACACAAACATCTGGTATCTCTTGTCCATTGTGATTATGATTTAATTGTTCTTCATCTATTCAATTATGTTTTAACTGCTAACTTGTAAGAAGAAGAAAAGTTATAAAAGTCCACATACTAATTCACCCCCCCTCTTAGTGTGGGCAGTGTTTTCAACAATTGGTATTAGAGTGGGTTCCTTCAGCATAGTTTAACCACTGGAAGGTAGATCCTAAAGAAATGGGTGGACAGATGGATCTCTCCGCAATTGAAGCTCCCTCATTTGATGGAGCAAATTATTCCTCATGGAGAGAAAATATGAAATAGTATTTGAAGTCAAAAGGATATGAAGTTTGGAATTCAATAGTAAGCAAGCCCTGGGACTTAACTACATCAAAGAATCTATCCAAGATTACAGTCCAAAGAAAAGCAAGGAAGAACAATGAAGTGGCATTGAAGATTCTTCTCAATGGATTATCAGATATAGTTAAGGCAAGCACAGGACTATGCACATCCACCAAGGAATTATGGCTGAAGTTAGAATAAATGTATCAAACCAATAGACAAGACACATAAGACATTCCTATCAAGGATGAAGAGGAAGACTCAACCATCAATAAAGGTAAAGACTCTCCACAATATTTTGATTGCAATAATGTTGATATTGAATCCTCCCTTGCAAGTAAAGAAGAAGACTCTGATACAATAAAAGAATGTTTTGTTAGCATTTATCTCATGGAAGAAGTAGAAGAAGAACTATCAAAGGCCAAACAAAAGGTTGATTGGAGTCTCTATGAATAATGTTATGACCATAATGATTCAGACTATAGCTATCTTCATGATTACACTAAAGAATTTCTTGAAAAGAGTCAAAAGAATATCTTGGAAATAAAGGAAATGCTCAAGGACAATGAAAAGATAATATATGAGTAGGATAATTAGTTAGAATAAAAATAAGAGGAGATTGAGAAGCTGAAGAAATAAATTAGTCAAGTAAAAGAAAAGAAGAAGGAAGATGATGAGCTTAGCAATCAAAGGCATATCCTGGAAATAAAAGAAAAGCTCAAAGACAATGAAGAAATCATATCTAAGCAAAAAATCCAGTTAGAAAACAAAGAAGAAGAGATTAAAAGATTAAAAACATAAGTTATTGATCTAACAAAAGAAAAGGAAGAGGAGATCAAGAGACTGAAAAATGAAACCAGTCAAGCAAAGGAAGATGAGATTGAGAGACTGAAAAATGAAATCAGTCAAGAAAAAGAAGAAAAGAAGGAAGATGTTGAACCAAGAAAAATCCTTGCAGATCTAAAAGAACTAAGGGAAAGCTATGTCAATCTCAAAATCCAACTTGAAGAAGCCAAAAGAAGGAAGGAGGTAGTGAGGAACCAGCTGAACAAAAAGGAAGAATCATGTCATAAGCTGGAAGCAGAAGTTGTGAATATTAGAAAGAATTTTGAGAAGTCAAACCCCCAAATCAAGTTCTTGAACAACTCCATGACCCTGGATGTGATCTTGGATAGTCAGAGATCACCAAATGACAAGTCCAGTATTGGATACAACAAGGAAGAAAAAAGTACTCCTAAGAAACCTGATGCAGGTCCTTCATTTGTAAAAGGTGAAAACAAGTCTGACACGGGTCCTTCATTTGTAAAGAATGAAGATAGGTCTAACACAGCTCCTTCATTTGTAAAAAGTGAAAGCAGGTATGACTCAGGTTCTTCATGTTCAAGAATAAAAGAAACACTACAAAATTTAGAAGATCAGGTCAAGGAAGACATCTAGAAGGTACTCATATACCTCAAAGCAAGTTTAGAAGAGAGACACCTTCATGGATGAATCAAAGAAGGTGTGAGGGTGTTTTTAATGGTTATTGTTTCTCTTGTAATGAATATGATCATAAATCTTTGGATTGTAGGCATCATGGAAGAAAACAAGTTGGTAAGTTCAACAACAGTATAAGATGTTGGAACTGCAAATCATGTTGGACATATTGCTACACATTGTTACACTATGAGATGCTACAGTTGTGGTGGACATGGCCACAAAGCCCATAACTATTGGAACTCAAGAAAAAAGTCAATGAGAAATGCTTTATACAATACGACAAAAGGAGTAAAAGGAATATGAAAGAAAAATGAAGTTGCAGTAATAGATGACCAGAGAACAAAGTTCAAGAAACCAGGACACTCACAGATGTGGATAGAAAAGACTGAACAAGTGAACAAGAGTGAAGTTGTTTTTTACAAAAATAATGCCATTCATGTGACAAACATAGTATAAACTTTCTCAGAAAAATTTAGAGCAATGTACAGTAAAGAAGAATCTTGGATAAATATGGATACATCTGGTTAGAGATCGATGAGAATCAATGGGTAGATCCAAGGGTTGTTTGAAAAAATATGAGCTACAAGTGCGTAGTGCTCCAGTAGGACAGCGACATCCGCAAAAACAACATTCTGATGTACAAAATGATTTACATGAAATCCTGTAGAGACAACAAGAGGAGAGACCTTGTCAGAAAAATCTACCCTTTTAGAAACAAAGGGGGAGAACAGTTAGTAAAAACTTAGGGGAAGTATTTTGGTTAGTAAAAAAGAAAGTAATTAGATTAATTTTTGAAAAGACTTGATCACTACAAAAATTAGTATCAAGAAGACTACTCATTTGAAACACAAAAATCCCAATCAACCGAGATAAGAAGTTAGTAAATTAACAGGGGAAGAAACATTGTCAAGAAGAGCTACCTTTTCAGAAACAAAGGGGGAGAGTATTCAGAAGAAGAGAGAGAGCATATTGACAGGGGGAGTCATTTAGTTATGGCAGGCAAACGATGATTGTAGGAAGAGTTATCCAAGTTCATATTTTGTTCAGTAACATACAGATCTTTACCACAGGAGGAAAAACCCTTTTCCATTGATGTCAAAGGGGGAGATAAAACTCCATGCAAAGAAAGCATCATCATAGGGGGAGTTTTGTATATGAATTTAGTGGGTTTCSCTCAATGACAAAGGGGGATATTGGWRGAGATATTGTCATTGATGTCAACAGTTGATGTGATGATTTGTTCTTATGATGAATTATCATTACTATAAATGATATTTTCATTTATTTCAACAATATATCAATTAGCAGAAAATATCAAACAATATGCAGAGATCAAAAAGCGTAAGCTCAGGAGGAGGAGAGAATTAAACAAATTCATGATTATTGTTGATCACGATAGGATCAACAATGTTCCTATGATAAAATCTCAGGAGGGTTATCAAATGCAGAGATCAAAGCTCAGAAGGAAAATCATAAGATCATAGTAAGAAGCCTCAACAGTCGTCCGATCAATAATTTGATCATGTTGACTGTCTCATATTATGAACGTCAGTCATATGAGTGACCGTGGGCATGAGGACCATTGGAGGATCATGACTATCGAATCTGCAAGCTAGATCAATGACTGAGATAGATTGTGGAGATCAGAAGGAGAATTAAACGACTCGCTATTCCCAATCCCGCAGTGGGTCTAGATCGTTAGATCTCATAGAATTGAATATCGACGACTGTGGTTGATCCAA